>PITA01006325.1:0-92446 GCA_004023965.1 Spilogale gracilis
ATATGCACCCCAATGTTCATCGCAGCAATGGCCACAATCGCCAAACTGTGGAAAGAGCCAAGGTGCCCATCAACAGATGAATGGAGAAAGAAGAAGTGGTACATATATACAATGGAGTACTATGCCGCCGTCAGAAAGGATGAATACCCAACTTTTGCAGCAACATGGACTGGACTGGAAGAGATTATGCTGAGTGAAATAAGCCAAGAAGAGAAAGTCAAGTATCGCATGGTCTCACTTACTTGCGGTGCATGAGGGGCAAACTGGAGAACAGTGGCAGAAGGAAAGCAAATGGGAACTAGGGTAATCTAGGGAAAGAAACGAAACTACAGAGACTTTGAACACAGAAACAAACTGAGGGACTTGGAGGGAGGGGGGTGGAGGGATGGGAGAGCCTGGTGGTGGGTACTGGGGACACCTAAAGCGGGGAGCACTGGGTGTGGGGTATGGGGAATGAATCTTGAAACACTGGAAAAAAAAATTTAGTAACAATAAAAAAAAAAATCTAAAAAAAAAAAAAGTGATGAAAATGGATACTTTTGTGTTGCTCCTGATCTAAGAGTAAAATATTTCAGCTTTTCACTGTTGAGCATGAGGTTTGCTGTGAGTTTGTCATATACGGCCTTTATTATGTTGAGATATGTTCCCTCTAAACCTACTTTATTGATAGATTTATCATTAATGGGTATTGAATTTCAGTTCTGATGACGTCCAATTTACTTTTTTTCTTTTGTCATTTGTCTTTTTGTTTTGTTGTCATATCTAAAAATGTTTCCCTAACTCAAATCCATCTTTACTGCAAAAGCAATAATAATATATATTTTTTTAAAGCATAGAGACATATGAATTCAGGACCCACACTAACTAAACTTGTAAAGCAAGACTACAATTCCATCACAAGCCTCTTTTTGCTGTTCTCACAGATAAGTCTGTACCATAACAAAATGTTCATGTGTCTATTGGCCTGTCGTGTATCTTTGGAAAAACGTCCATTCATGTTCCCTGCCCATCTTTAATTGGATTATTTGTTTTTGTTATTGTTGAGTTATATATGTTCTTTATATATTTCTAATATTAGCCCTTTATCAAATATATTATTTGCAAACATCTTCTTTCACTCAGTAGTTTACCTTGTCATTTTGTTGATGGCTTCCTTTGCTGTGGAAAAGCTTTATATTGTGGTGTGATTCCAAGAGTTTATTATATTTTATTTTATTTTTATTTGACAGAGAGAGACACAGCAAAAGAGGGAACACAAGCAGGGGGAGTGGAAGAAGGAGAAGCAAACTTCCCTCCAAGCAGGGAGCCCAATGTAGGGCCCAATTCCAGGACCCCAGGATGGTAACCTGAGCTGAAGGCAGACACTTAACAACTGAGCCACCCAGGAACCCCAAGAGTTTATTTTTAATTTTGTTTCAGTGTCACTACTCATCAGGGAAATGCAAATAAAAACCACAATGAGATATCACTTGATACTTGATGGAATGACTAGAATCAAAAAGACAAGAAATAAAAATTGGTGGGAATGTGGGAGAAAAGGAACCCTCATGCCTTGTTGGAGGGAATTAAAATTGGTGCAGCCACTATAAAAAACAAAATGGGAGATCCCTACAAAGTTAAAAAAATAATTACCACATGTACAGTACTACCAATATCTGGTATTTAACAAAAGAAAATTTAAGAAAAAACACTTATTTGAAAAGTTATATGCAGCACTATTTACAGTAGCCAAGATATGGGAGCAATCTAAATGTCCATCCATAGAAGAATGGATCAATAAAATATGGTAATGGAATAGTACTCAGCCACAAAAAGAACAAGATATTTCCATTTGCAACAACATGAATGGACCTACAAGGTATAACACTAAGTGAAATAAGTCAAGCATAGAAAGAAAAATACTGTACGATTTTGCTCATATGTAGAATTTAAGAACCAAACTGTGTTTGAAACACTTTTTTTTCTTTTCCTCTTTTTATATTATTATTAACATATAATGTATTATTTGTTTCAGGGGTACAGGTCTGTGATTCATCAGTCTGACATGATACACAACACTTACCACAACACATACCTACCTCAATGTCCATACACCCAGCCACCAGATTCCCCCCACCCACTCCCCTCTAGCAATGCTCAGTTTGTTTCCTGAGATTAAGAGTCTCTTATGGTTTGTCTCTCTTTCTGGTTTCTTCTTGTTTCATTTTTCCTCTCTTCCCCTATGATCCTCTGTGGTTTTTTTTTCTTTAAATTCCACATATCAGTGAAATCATTTATTTGTCTTTCTCTGATTGATTTATTTTGCTTGGCATAATACCTTCTAGTTCCACACACATCATTGCAAATGGCAAGATTCCATTTTTTGAAGGCTGAATAATATCCCAGTGTGTGTGTGTGTGTGTGTGTGTGTGTGTGTGTGTGTGTGTACTGAATCTTCCTTATGCATTCATCTGTCCATGGATATCTGGGCTCTTTCCATAGTTTGGCTATTGTGGACATTGTTGCTATAAAAATTGTGGTGCATGTGCCCCTTTGGATCACTACATTTTTATTGTTGGAGTAAATACCCACTAGTGCATTGCTGGGTCATAGGATAGCTTTATTTTTAACTTTTTGAGGAAACTTCATATTGTTTTCCAGAGTAGCTGCACCAGCTTGCAGTCCCCCAAACTTATCTTTATGAAGAAAAAAATTAAGAAAAAAAAGACAAGAAAACAAACTCTTAAATATAGAGAACAAGTTAGTTGTTGCCAGAAGTGTAGTAGTTGGAGAGAGGGGTGAAATAGATAAAGAAGACTTAAAATATACTTATCTTGATGAGTGCTGAGTAATGCATAAAATTGTTGAATCCTTCTATTATAAAATATGGACATAAAATTTAGAAAGTCGTATTTTTATGACACTTCCTCTATGACCCAGAATGCCCTTTTTTCTTAAGATTTTATTTATTTATTTGTCAGAAAGAGAGAGAGAAAGTGTGCAAGCACAATCAAGAGGAGAGGCAAACAGCAGAAGAAGCAGGCTCCCCTCTAAGCAAGAAGCCCAATGTGGGACTCAGTCTCAGGACCCTAGGATCATGACCCAAGATGAAGGCAGAAGCTTAACCGACTGAGCCACTCAGGTATCCCCAGAATACCTTTTTCCTTTTTGTATCTCCTTAGAACATATCAAATAAATTTTAGAGAGCAAAAAATGAGGTGGCAGTCACTATACCAGGTGCCTAATTGTGTTTTTTCCCACCTCCTCTGCACTCTAGTTGTTATAAATTTAATATACACAATATTCCCCGGTGCTTTCATTTGATATTTTATTAATATTAAGAAATAGTTGAGGGAGAAGGGGGCAAAATGGCAGAGAAACAGGAGACCCTATTTCAACGAGTCCCTTGAACTGAGCTAAATATCTACCAGAACACTCTGAACATCCATGAAATCAGCCTGAGATGTAAGACTACACACTTCTGGATTTCTATGGGAGCAGAAGAGCATCAGTAGAGAGGTAAAATAGAGTGGGAGTGCTCAGACTGATATTGCAGGAAAATCAGAAGGGGGAGGGAGCGTAAGAAGTGACCCATTGGAAAGTAATACCCCAATATGTTTTGGGACCAGCATGAACTTGGAGTCTGGTTAAAAGCATTCAAAAACAAAGGGGCTTAAGGGACAACTGGTGGATTCTGACTGCCATGGGCACGGACATAAAACTGCAGTCCTGGGATGGTTGCAGCTGGTGCATGCACATGCCTGAGTGAGACTGGCGGGAACTTCCTTAGACCATGGCTCTGCTGCTAACACCACAACTGGAGCTGGGCACACATCCACCTGTGTCTGAGATCCCTCATGCAACATGTGGGACTGCTGGACCCAAGGGCATTCAACGTGGGTGTGAGCCCCAGACAGCAGTCCCAGCAATGGCAGGCTCACCCAAACAAGTATCACTCACAGTTTCTGTGGCACGGGGGTGCAGAGACAAGGGGGGCCTCGGGCAGCCATTCTGGTGGTAACTAAGTGTGTGTGCCACTTGTGAGAGGTGGCGATGTTTAGGGGAGTTTGTACAGGAGGAGTTTGTGTGTTCTGGACCATCCAGAGAGGAGCAGACTGAGGCTTCTCTCTGAGAAGGGGGTCTGAGTGTGGACAATATACTTTGCTCTGACTCTCTGACAAGCTGCAAAAAGCCACAAGAGAGCAAAACCTCAAGAGAACAAAAAACTGAAAAACCGATTTCAACAGATCCCAGTGCCCTGATAGGGGGCAGGGTGATTCAGCCCAAGCAATATTGACTGAAAAACAACCTTGCAGGACTCTCCACAGAAGGCAAGCCAAAAGAACAAGAGGAAAACCATCAAAGGGTCTCCGTAAAACTGTAAAATCCCAACATCTGGGAAAAAAACAATATCTTAGGGTCCCAGTACTGCCCCCAAACCTGTGTATTTTATAGATACAGCTTTTCATCTCACTTTTTAAAATTACTTTTCATTTTTTTAATTTTTTTAAAAAAATTAAATTATTTTTTATTTAAACCTAATTATTACACTTTGATGTTTCATACAACATTCCATAGTAACATTTTAAGTTGAACTTTTGTCATAGATATACCTATGTTTCTTTCTTGCTTTCTTTCCTTTTTTGAAATATATCTATATCTATATCTATATCTATCTATCTATCTATCTATATATCTATATCTATATCTATATATAGATATCTATATATATATAGATATATATATATATCTCAAGGCAATCCTTCTTTTCTAGTCAATACTACCCCTATATATAAACCAGTTTTAATTTCCTTATTTATCTAGAAAGTTGAGTCATCTAACACAAACAACAAGATACACCCAGAAGGAACTGAAAAAATTTCCTAACCTACATCAAGGGTTTATAACCACCTTCCCATTTTATTCTTCTGTCAGTGTCTCTGTGTATTTTTTTTGCCTTTGTACTATATAAATCTTATTATTGGAGATAGTTTGGGCTGGGGTTTGCTTTATTCTCCTTTCATTTACATTTGAAGGGTTTTTGTTTATTCTTTGTTGTTTTTGTGCCATATTGAGGGCCCATTATGGCTGGGTTTATTTTTTCTTTTTTTCTCTTTTTCTCTCTCTTTTTCCTTTCTTCTTTCTTTTTGGTGGTGACTTCTGATTGCTCTGAAACCTTCCAATAGGCAACTAGCCTGGATCATGGTTGATATATTCAACTACATATCTCCTCAACCACCCCTCACCGAAATGACTTGGAGGAGGAAAACCCAACAGAAGAAAAATTCAGAGACTGCAACCTCTCTCAAAGAACTACTAGCTATGGACATAAACAATATGACAAAAATGGAATTCAGGGTAGCAATCATCCAAGCAATGGCTAAGTTGGAAAAGACCATTAGTGGTAACATAGAAATTCTAAGGGAAGAAGTGAAAGCTGACCTGGCAGAGGTTAAAAATGCTATCAGTTCAAATAAATAAAATCTTAAAAACGGGGGGGGGGGCGCCTGGGTGGCTCAGTTGGTTGGGCAACTTCCTTCGGCATGGGTCATGATCCTGGAGACCCGGGATTGAGCTCCGAATCGGGCTCTCCGCTCAGCGGGAAGCCTGCTTCTCCCTCTCTCACTCCTCCTGCTTGTGTTCCTTCTCTGGCTGTGTTTCTCTCTGTCAAATGAATAAATAAAATCTTTTAAAAAAATGCTATCAGTGAGATCCAATCTAATCTAAAAATGATAACAGCTAGGGTAAGTAAAGCAGAAGACTGCATTAGTGATCTAGAAGACAGATTGACTGAGAAGGAGGAGCAGGATAAGGCCTGGAACAAACAGCTAAAATCCTATGATAATAGAATTTGGGAAATAAATGACACCATGAAATGCTCCAATATCAGAATTATTGGGATCCCTGAGGGAGTAGAGAGTGAGAGAATAGTAGAAGATATAGTTGAACAAATCCTGGATGAAAATGTCCATATTCTGGGAAATGAAACAAGTGTTCATTTCCTAGAGGTAGAGAGGACACCCCTCAAGATCAACAAGGCTAGATAACCCTCCAGGTACATAACTGTGAAATTCATGAATCACAAATTCAGAGAATATGTCTTAAGGGCAGCTAGAGGGAAGAGATCCCTTATGTACAAAGGGAGGACCGTCACAATAAGGTCAGTCCTGTCCACAGAAACCTGGCAAGCCAGAAAAGACTGGAAAGACATATTCAGGAAATTAAATGAAAAAAAAAAAGCAACCAAGGATATTCTACCTAGCAATTCTGACTCAAAATGGAAGGAGATATAAAGAGTTTCAAGGACTAGCAAGGTCTAAAAGATTATGTGACTACCAAGCCAGCACTACAAGAAATATTAAGGGGGTTTCTATAAAAGAGGAAAGAAGCCAAGAGTGACACAGAACAGAAATATACAGAGACAATCTACAAAAACAAGAACATCACAGGCAACATGATGTCTATAAAAACATATCTTTCAAAAATCAGTCTCAACTTGAATGGTCTAAAATGCTCCAATAAAATGGCACAGGATTGCAGACTGGATAAAATGACAGGACCCATCTATATGCGGTCTACAAGAGACACATTTTGAACCTAAAGACACTTCCAGACTAAAAGTGAGGGGATGGAGGACCATCTTTCTTGCCAATGGACCTCAAAAGAAAGCCGGGGTAGTGATTCTCATATCAGACGGATTAGATTTTAATCTAAAGTCTGTAGTTAGAGACACGGAAGAATACCATATCATTCGTAAAGGGGCTATACACCAAGAAGATTAAAAAATTTTAAATATTTGTGCCCCCAACATGGGAGCAGCCAACTACATAAGCCAACTGTTAAAGCAAAATAGTCATATTGATGCAAATACATTAATTATAGGAGATCTTAACAAGCCGCTCTTGGCAATGGGCAGATCATCTAAACAGAAAATCAACAAAGAAACAAGAGCTTTGAATGATACATTGGACCAGATGGATCTCATAGATATATTCAGAACATTCCACCCTAAAACAGCAGAATACTCATTCTTCTCAAGTGCACATGGAACTTTCACCAGAATAGACCACATACTAGGTCACAAATCAGGGATCACCCTATGCCAAAAGATTGAGATTATTCCCTGCATATTCTCTGATCACAATGCCATGAAACTGGAACTCAACCACAACACAAAGTTCAGAAGAAAATCAAACACTTGGAAGCTAAAGACTATCCTGCTCAAGAATCTGTGGATCAACCAGGAAATCAAAGAAAAACTTAAACACTTCATGGAAACCAATGAGAATGAAGATACAATCATCCAAAACCTATGGGATATAGCAATGATAGTCCTAAGGGGGAAGTACATTGCCATCCAAGCCTCACTCAAAAAAAAAAAAAAAAAAAAAAAAAAAGAAAGAAAGAAAAGAAAAAAGAAAAATCCTGAATACACCAACTATTGTTACACCTTAAAGAACTGGAAAATCAACAACAAATTAAGCCAACTCCACACACAAGACAGGAAATAATTAAGATTAGAGCAGAGGTCAATGAATTAGAAACTAGAGGTACAGTAGAACACATCAATGAAACTAGAAGCTGGTTCTTTGAAAGAATTCATAAGCTTGATAAACCATTGGCCAATCTAACCTAAAAGAAAAGGGAGAAGACCCAAATTAATAAAATTATGAATGAAAATGGAGAGATCATGACTAACACCATGGGAATAGAAACAATCATCATAAAGTACTATCAAAAGTTATATGTCAGGGCGCCTGGGTGGCTCAGTTGGTTAAGCAACTGCCTTCAGCTGAGGTCATGATCCCAGAGACCTGGGATCGAGTCCCACATCAGGCTCCCTGCTCGGCGGGAAGCCTGCTTCTCCCTCTCTCACTCCCCCTGCTTGTGTCTCCTCTCTGGCTGTGTTTCTCTCTGTCAAATAAATAAAATCTTTAAAAAAAAGTTATATGTCAATAAGTTAAACAACCTAGAAGATATGGATGCATTCCTGGAAACCCATAAACTTCCAAGACTGAAACAGGAAGAAATTAACAATCTGAATAGATGAATATCTAGTAATGAGATTGAAGCAGTGATCAAAAACCTCCCCCAAAATGAAATCCCAGTACCTGACAGATTCCCTGGGGAATTCTACCAAAAATTCAAAGAAGAAATAATACCTATTCTGCTGAAGCTGCTTCAAAAAATAGAAACAGATGGAAAACTACCAGACTCTTTCTATGAAGCCAGCATTACTCTAATCCCCAAACCAGAGAACAACCCCATCAAAAAGGACAACTTCTGACCAATATCCATGATGATTATGGATGCCAAGATTCTTAACAAGATCCTTGCTAATAGGATCCAACAATACATTAAAAAGATTATCCACCACGACCAGGTGGGATTTATCCCTGGGATGCAAGTTTGGTTCAACATTCACAAATCAATCAATGTGATAGAACAAATCAATAAGAGAAGAGAGGAGAAACACATGGTCCTCTCAATTGATGCAGAAAAAATATTTGACAAAATACAACATCAGCTCCTGATTAAAATTCTTCAAAGTATAGGGATAGACAGAACATTCCTCAACCTCATAAAATCTATCTACAAAAAAACCCACAGAGAATATCATTCTAATGGGGAAAAATTGACAGCCTTCCCACTGAGATCAGGAACAATACAAGGATGCCTACTCTCACCATTATTGTTCAGCATTGTGTTAGAAGTCCTAGCAACAGCAATCAGACAACAAAAAGAAATAAAAGGTATTCAAATGGCAAAGAAGAAGTCAAACTCTCTCTCTTCATGGATGACATGATACTCTATGTGGAATACCCAAAAGACTCTACCCTCAAACGACTGGATTTATGTGTGTTCATTTTGTATGCTGCCATACAGTAATTCAGTAATATGTCAGGATACAGAATCAATGCCCAGAAATCATTTGCATTCTTAT
Organism: Spilogale gracilis; assembly: GCA_004023965.1. Taxonomy (NCBI): domain Eukaryota; kingdom Metazoa; phylum Chordata; class Mammalia; order Carnivora; family Mephitidae; genus Spilogale; species Spilogale gracilis. The sequence goes on from PITA01006325.1 coordinate 8,924, forward strand.
TACTAACAATGAAAATATAGAAAGGCAAATAAGAAAATCGATTCTATTTACTATAGCACCAAAAACCATAAGATACCTAGGAATAAACATAACCAAAGAAGTTAAGGATCTGTACTCAAGAAACTACAAAACACTCATGAAAGAAATTGAAGAAGACATAAACGGATGGAAGCGAATTCCATGCTCATGGATTGAAAGAATAAAATTTGTTAAAATGTCTGTATATACTGCCCAAAGCAATCTATACATTCAATGCTATCCTGATCAAAATTCCACCAACATTTTTCAAGTCTTTGGAACAATCCTAAAATTTATATGGAACCAGAAAAGACCTTGAATGGCTAAGGAATTGTTGAAAAAGAAAAATAAAGCTGGGGGGGGGGGTCACATTACCTGGTTTCAAGCTTTATTACAAAGCTGTGATCACCAAGGCAACATGGTACTGGCAGCAAAACAGACACATAGACCAATGGAACAGAGTAGAGAGTCCAGATATGGACCCAAAAATCTATGGTTGTCAAATCATCTTCGGCAAAGCAGAAAAATATCCAGTTGAAAAAAAGGCAGTCTCTTCAATAAATGGTGCTGGGAGAATTGGACAGCTACTTATAGAAGAATGAAACTAGACCATTCTCTTATGCCACACACAAAGATAAACTCAAAATAGATTAAAGACCTCAACATGAGGCAGGAATCTACCAAAATCTTAGAGGAGAACATAGGTGGTAACCTCTTTGACATCAGCCACAGCAACTTCTTTCAAGACATGTCTCCAAACGCAAAGGAAACAAAAACGAAAATGAACTTTTGGGACTTCATCAAATTAAAAAGCTTTGCACAGCAAAGGAAACAGTCAACAAAACAAAGAGGCAACCCATGGAATGGGAGAAGATATTTGCAAATGACACTACAGACAAAGGGCTGATATCCAAGATCTCTAAATAATGCCTCAAACTCAACACCCCAAAAATAGATGACCACATCAATAAATGGGCAGGAGACATGAAGAGGCACTTCCTCAAAGAGGACATACAAATTGCTGACAGACACATGAAAAAATGTTCATCATCACTAGCTATCAGGGAAATTCAAATCAAAACCACATTGAGATCAATGAATAAATGAATCAATTAGTTAATTAATTAATTTTGTAACTCTGAAAAAATATAAAATGAAGAATAATAATAATTTTAAAAAGTAAGAGCAAATAGAAGCCCTGTCTATTTTGTAGGACAACCTTGGCCAAAGAGTTGACTTGTTCATGCCGGGATATAGAACTTTTTAAAAGTCCTAGAACCTTATTTATTTATTGGCTTAGATCTTTGAGGTTATTATCTCCCATTATTAAAGACGCTGTGCATACAGCAGTGGAGCCAGCTCTTTCTAGCCCATCAAGGAGTGTCACTAAAATTGGGATGGCTCATTTTGTTCTGGCAGGCTGGGTGAGATTCAGTTGTCCCCTTCTCTCAGTTCCCCCAGAGATATAAACCTGGGGAACTATGTGTACCAATATACATAATCAGAGGGGTGGCTTCTGGATAAATTGGAGGGCTGTGACTTTGGCACTTGCAACCCAGGTCAGAATTTTCGGAGAATAAATGGGAATATAGGCTGTTCTTCTTTATGGTAGGTTGAATATACAGTTCCAGTGACAGTGTCTTTTATCTGCCAAGAGAAGTTCCCCAGGGTATATTGATACCTCCACTGTGGCCAGTAGGCCTCAAGGGCAGGGAACCAATTTAGAAAAATCAGGATGAAGGGGAGGAGACCTGAACAAGTCTTATCCTTAGTGGATTTTATCCAGAGTTGGTTTTGGCAACTTTGTACATCTTAGGTTGTGTTAGTGTCCTGTCTTCTGGAGAGGCAGTGACATTTTTCACCTGTGAGTGGTGTATCCAGGAATGAGTTCCATCAGCCTTTATTGCTGTGAGGGTAGTCAAGATCGCCGGGTGAGGGCCCTTCCACTTGGGGCTCAAAGTTTCAACCTTATGTCTCTTGATCCACACTTGGTCACCAGGCTGGAAGTGGTGGGTGTCTGCACCCAAAGTTCTAACATTACCTAGAGATAATATCAAAACTTTGGGAAACAGTGGTGGTGGTCTGCCAAATAAAATCTAAAATGGAGTTAAATTCCTTATGTATGGCATACATCATGCCCTAAGAAGGGCAAAGGGAAGGAGCATCACCCACTCCTCACCAGTCTTTATGAATAATTTAGTTAGGGTCTCCTTTAAGGTCCGATTCATTCTTTCCATCTGGCCTGAGCTCGGGGGGTGATTTGAACAATGTAGGTTCCAATGGATCCCCACTGATTTAACTATTTCTTTGGTAATTTTAGATATAAAAGTGGGCCCATTTTCAGATCCCACAGAAATGGGTAGCCCATATCATGGGATAATGTCATTTAAAATCTTTTTGACAGTTACCTGTGCAGTTTCAGTTTTAGTAAGAAATATTTCTACCCATCCTGAGAATGTGTCTAACAGAACTAGGAGGTATTTATAACCGTACTTACCTGACTTGATTTCTGCCAAGTCTATTTCCCAGTGTCCACAAGGGGTCAGTCTGCAGTCTTGGGCACCTGGGGAGTTTATACTGACCTTTGTGCTATTAATCTACTGATAGGCTATGCACCCTTGACTGATTTCTTGGGTGAGTTGGTCTAAGTGGAGGAGGAATAATTCTTTTCTGATTAGTCTAGTTAGTTGTTTTTTTTTTTTCTTCCCAGATGAGTTTCTTTATGAAGTTGTCGAAGTTGTCAACCCAGGGCTCAGGGAAGGAAGACTCTACCATCCTGGGCCATATCCATCCATGGAATTCCCTGGTGGTCTCTGTTTTCTGGATTGGAGGTCATCCTCAGAGTAGGCAGGAGGTTCAGGCAGGCCTGGAGGAGGGAGCGTCAACAGGAAGATAGCTCCTTGGAGAGCAGACCCTTTAGCTGCCTGATCTGCCAGCCAGTTACCAACTGCTTCTTTAGAGTATCCCTTTTGATAACTGATGCAATGGATTATAGCCACCCTTTCTGGGGCCCAGATGGCTGCAAGGAGTTCTAGAATCTCAGTTTTATTTTTGATGTCCTTGCCCTCGACTGTGAATAACCCCCTTCCTCTGTAAATAGCCCCATGGACATGGGCAGTGGCAAATGCATACCAGCTGTCTGTATAGATATTTACAGCCTGCTTGGCACCAAGCTTTATGGCTTTCAGCAGGGCGATTAACGCAGGTTTTGGGGTTGAAGTCCCTGGGGGCAAAGGTTCTCCCCATAGGGTCTCTTGTAGTGTCACTACTGCTGCCCCTGCATACCTGACACCATTGCATATAAAGCTACTGCCATCTGAGAACAGGAGTTGGTCAGATTTTGTCCAAGGGACGTCAGTCAGGTTGGCTCACAGCCCTTGGAGGGTGCTGGCCACTTCTAAGCAGGCATCAAGGTAGCAGGGTTGAGTGTTGTCACCTGTTGGAACTTAATGAAGAGCTGATCCAGGAACAGCACCTGGTAGTGGGTTATTTGGGCATTGGACATCCATCTTTCAGGGGCTTCTGCAGAAAGGCCTCTACTACATGTGGGGCTGTGATGAACAGATCTTGGTCCAAGGTCTACTTGTCAGAGTCTTGGGTGAGCAGGGTGGTGGCAGTGATAGGTCTCAAGCAAGAGGGCCATCCCACCACCACCATGTCTAATTTTTTTGACAGATAGGCTATAGGTCTATTTCATGGACCTAGTCTCTGGGTTAGGATGCCCCAGGCAACCCCTTGTCTTTTGTCCATGAATATATGGAATGGTTTTCCTGTGTCTGGGAGGGCCAGGGCCAGGGCTGACAACAAGGCAAGTTTCAAGGCCTGGAATGCTTTTTCTCCTTCCTGAGTCCAATTGAAGTCTTTTTCAGGCCCTTTTGTGATTGCATGTAGGGGTTTAGTGATCTCAGCAAACCTTGGGATCCATAAGCAGCAGTACCCCATAGCCTCCAGGAATTCATGAACCTGTCTCTTATTTCGTGGGTCCTGGATGTGGGTGATGGCCTGAATGTGATGTTCGGATAGGATTTTCTTACTTTGTTGGAGAATGTATCCCAAGTAGGCCACCCAGAGGGTACATAGTTGTGACTTCTTTGCTGACACTCAGTAGCCCAGTGTCTGCAACGTGTCCAGCAAATGTTTGGTGGCTCGGAGGCAGTCATCCTTGGAACTTGCAGCCAACAGGAGGCCATCCACATATTGGAGGAGAGTTACTTCAGGGTTTTCATGCCAGAAGGCTTGGAGGTCTCGATGGAGTGCTTCATTGAACAGGGTGGGAGAGTTTTTAAATCCCTGGAGGAGTCATGTCCAGGTCAGCTGGCCATTTTCCAACTTCTCAGGGTCAGTCCATTTGAAGGCAAACAGGGGCTGGCTCACTTTAGCCAACAGAATGCTATAGAAGGCATCTTTTAGATCCAGCACCGTATACATATACCTTTCCAGTGGGAGCCCACTTAAGAGAGTGTAGGTGTTAGGGACAGTAGGGTAGGGTGTACGTCCTCAACCCACTTGTTGACCTCCCTTAAGTCTTTTACTGGCCTGTAATTCCCTGCCCTCACCTTTTGACCAGGAGTAGCAGGGTGTTCCAAGGTGAGTGAGAAGGGACTAGTATCCTAGCCTGTTGGAGGTGTTTAATGTGGCTTTCAATTCCTTTGTGGGCCTCTAATGGTATCGGGTATTGTTTTACCTGTACTGGAACAACCTGGCTTTTCAGCTGGACTATTATCAGCCATTGGTGTTTTGCTAGCCCTGGGGAATTATTTTCTGCCCAAATGCTAGTGTATTCAACTTGCAGCTGGGAGAGGAGGTTTGGATTTGATAGTTGTGTTTCCTCCCCTAAGATCAGATATTCTTCCCCTAGGGAAGAGTGAGGAAAATTTGCTGGGTTCCTGGGGCTTTTAAGTTTTATAAACCTCAAAGTTTATGTTGGCCCAAATTTTATGGAGAAGTCCCTTCCTGGAAGTGGATATGGATATTCAGATATGACTAAGAACGAGTGAGTGACAGTTTCCTTTCCTATGTTCACTGTTCAATCCGTAGTGCAGGAACAGAGATTTGCCCCAGTTGCTCCGTGAATGAGTCTTTTTGCTATTTGGGGGTGTCATTTGCTTCCTGGAGGACTGAGTATGTAGTCCCAGTGTCTACTAAAAAGTCCATAGGCTTGCCCCCTACAGTCAATTTACCCTGGGCTCCAGAGGAGTAGTGGCAGAGCCCCGGTCCTGTCGGTCCCCAATCGGAGCACTGGGGCTGCTTTAGACTTTTCATTGGGGCATTCATTTTTCCAGTGTCCAAGTCCTTTGCAATTGGCACACTGGTCCTTTCCTAAGAGGGTTTTCTTTTTGTACTCTTCCCCTTTCCTACTGAGTCTAGAGGTCCCTTTTTTTGTTTGTTTGTTTGTTTTTTGTTTGTTTGTTTGTTTTTGGCCTTGCCTGTTCAAGGGCTGCCACTATAAATTTGGCCGTTTTTGTTTGTTTGTTTGTTTGTTTTGTTTTGTTTTGTTTTGTTTGCCTGCCCATCTTCAGGAATGGCTCAGTTGTTATAAACATTTTGTGCGACCTCTATCAACTCCGTTAACAGTTTCTCCTTGAAGCCCTTGATCCTTTGTAATTTTTTTTTTCTAATATCTGGGGTGGACTGGGAGACAAAGGAAATATTTAAGGCCTGCCAATTTTCCTGGGTTTCAGTATCTATGGGTGTGTACATTTGATAGGCATCCAGAAGCCACTTCAGAAAAGCCGTGGGTGATTAATCTGGGCCCTGAGTAACCTCATTCACCTTAGATAAATTTGTGGGCTGCCTTGAAGCTGCCCGGAGACCGCCCAATGGAGTCCAGTGATAGGTGCTGGAAGACTCTCTACAGTGCTCAGTGTTAGGGTCCCAGCTTGGCCTCTAGGTGGGGAAGCTCATTCCAGACACAGGATTACTGCAAGTCCCCCGTCAGGTCCTAAAAGGAATTTCCTGGCCTCCTGGCAGATGCACTCTCTTTTGTCGGAGGTACAGAGGGTTTGGAGGAGTTGCTGACAGTCATCCCAGGAGGGCTGATGGGTAAAGGACATGGCCTCCAACAGGGAGATCAAGACCTGAGATTTTTCAGAAAAGGAAGGATTCTGGTTTTTCCAATATATAGATCACTGGTGGAGAATGGGACATAGACCATGAAGGGTCGGGGGTCCATTTTCTCACCTCCACCCCCAGGATTGGAGCCTGTCTCAAGGGAAGTATTGTTGGAATGGGGTCTGTGGCCAGGTTTTTTTCTGGGGCTATCACCCCAGAAGAAGAATCCGGGCTTGTAGGCTATTCATGGGGAGGAGCATATGACATAGATGGGGCTAACCAGGGAACCAGCAGGTGCAGGGGCTGGTAAGAGGAACCGTTTTGTGTGTGGGCCAGGCTCAGAGGCCCTCTAGCATCTCACCTTGGGCTTTCATGGTAAGGTGGGGCATGTCTGGGTCTTCTAGATGGTTCTGTAGGACTGGGGGTCTTTTGTCAGGAACTGCCTTGGAAACAAGAATGGAGGAAGAATTAGAGGGCAAAGAGCCTTATGTCAGGACTCTTTTTATCCAGAGTGGCTGATCTTCAACCAGGAGCCTCCAGGCCATGATGTATAGGATCTGATCTGGATGGCCCAGAGTTCCAAAGATGATGTTCTGAAATTTTATAGTTGCCACCGGGTCAAAGGTTCTTTCAGGGGGCCATCCAACCTTAAAGGTTGGCCATTGTAGGGAACAAAAGTGGTTTGTTTCCCTTTGTGGACCCGGTCCCCAGACTTCTGGGATTCATCCTGAAAATCTTTAAAATAATAGAGGACTAGTTCAAGGGGGGTTAGGGTGGAAAGGTTGGAAGATTGCTGCCCCATTATTCTAAGTATGGACAACACACAATAGAAAACGAGACCACAGAGACAGAGAACAAATACAACAAATAGACAGGCCCAGAGACAGAGAACAGACCAGTGGGCCCAGAGACAGAGAACAGACCAGTGGACCTAGAGACAGAGAACAGAGTGGTGGGCACTGATGTCTCACTGGGACCCTAGGCCTAGGAGTTAACACTATGTCCAGCCTCCTACTGGCCCATACAGATGCTACCACAGATTTACCTCTGGAGGTGGACCAGGTGCCTCTCTGGATCTGTCTATGGCATTGTGAGTCCACCCAAAGCTGTGGGCATCGGCCCTTACCAAGGATCCCCCTGGCTGAAGTGAAAGAACTAAGTTGGCCACCCGGGGAGAGTTGGCCCCTGTATGCCTGCTGACTTTCAAACTCCCAAGGCCTGTTGGAACCAGTGGTGATGACTGAGCATTACATCCCAGGTAGCCCCCAAATGTTATAGGGCATGGTCAGTGAATCACCACCAACACCATTAAGGGTTAAACAATGAGAGGTTTATTATAGCTGGCCAGCAACCACTCGCTAGAGTCTGGTCTCGGCAAAGGCCCTGACCTAGGGTGGTCTGTTTTTTTTTTTGTTGTTGTTGTTTTTAAGATTTTATTTATTTATTGACACAGAGAGAGGGAGAGAGATCACAAGCAGGCAGAGAGAGAGGAGGAAGCAGGCTCCCTGCCGAACAGAGAGCCTGATGAGGGCCTCGATCCCAGGAACCTGAGATCATGACCTGAGCCAAAAGCAGAGGCTTTAACCCACTGAGCCACTCAGGCGCCTTGGTCTGGGTTTTTAAAGAAACAAAACTTACCCTGGAGGGCATGTCTCCAAAGGAACAAAAAATATCCTGGTGGGTATGTCTCCACTCAATAGCAAAGTGACATTAGTAAGCTTATTCTTGTATAGAAGTGGGAGTTGCTGGTTATGCATGGCAGCACAGTAGGATGATTTATTATAGCTTTGTAATTGGCCAGGGCTGGTTGGGTGCTTTTCCAGCTCCAAATTCTCAGAAATGTTTATATTGTTGGGCTCACCTAGGGTCAGATGTCCTAGTTTGCCTCACAACCACCATTTTGGGTATCTGATGACCATTTAACAATCGTTTGCATTAGTACTTCATTTTTTTTATTGCCAAATAGTACCCCACTGTATGGCTATAACTATTTTGTTTATTCAATAATCAGTTGATAGTTGGATCTTTTTTTCCTTTTTTGACTATTCTGCATAATACTGCATATAGCTGTTTTATTTTGAGTACTTATCTTTATCTCTCTTGGCTATATATATATATATATATATATATATATATATATATATATATGAATCATGGTATTTCTATGATTTATAATTTGATTAAGAATAAAATTCAGTCTTTGCCAATGTGTAAGATATTTTGGACAAGAGTATTTAATTTTGTTATTTTTTTCTGTATTTATTGAGATAATCATGTTCTCCCTTTATTCTATTAATATGTTATATTACATTAGTTGATTTTAACTATTTAATTACAGTTAGTTAACATACAGTGTAATTTTGTTTCGGGTGTAAGATATAGTGATTCCACACTTCCATGAAAGACCTGGTGCTCATCACAAATGCATCCTTACCTATTTAATCCATCCTCTCCTCTCACCTCTCCTCTGGTAATCATCAGTTTCTTCTCTATAGTTAAGAGTGTGTTTCTTGATTTGACTCTCCCACTCTCTTTTCTCCCCCTTTGCTAATTTGTTTTCTTGCCAAAATTCCATATATGAGTAAACCATATGGTAATTTTCTTTGTCTTACTTAATTTCACTTAGGATTATATTTAGTAGATCCATCCGTTTCACTATAAATGGCAAGATTTCCTTCTTTTTTGATGGCTAAGTAATATCTCATGTGTGTATATATATGACATCTTCTTTATCCATTCACTTATCCATAGACACTTGGACTGTTTCCATGAATTGCCTTTATAAATAAAACTGCTGTAAACATTGAGATGCATGCATCCTTTTGAATTCAATTTTTATTATTTGGATAAATAACTGCTAGTGCAATTGCTGGTCATAGTATAGTTCTACATTTAAATATTTGAGGAACTTCCATAGTGTTTTCCAGAATAGCTGCACCAGTTTGCATTCCCACCACCAGTGAAAGAGGGCTCCTCTTTCTAAACATCTTCACCGGTTTTGGCCATTCTGACTGGTGTGAGGTCATGTCCTATTATAGTTTTGATTTGTATATCTGATGATGAGTGACATTGGGCATCATTTCATATGTCTGTTAGCTATTTGTATGTTAGCTATTTGTATGAAAAAAAGCCTATTCCTGTCTTCTGGCCATTATTTAATTGGCTCATTCATTTTTTGGGTGTTGAGCTTGATAAGGTCTTTATATGTTTTGGATATTAAACATTTACCAGTTATGTCATTTGCAAATATCTCCTCTCATTCCATAGATTGCCTTTTGACACATATTCACTGTGCTGAAACTTTTTTTTATGAAGTCAAATAGCTTATTTTTGCCTTTGTTTCCCTTGCCTCAAGAGACTTATCTAGTAAGAAGTTGTAATGGCCAGTTCCAAAGAGTTTACTCCCCATGTTCTCCTCTAGAATTTGATGGTTCCCTGTCTCATATTTAGGTCTTACACCCATTTTGAATTTATTTCTGCATATATTGTAAAAAAGTGGTCCAATTTCCTTCTTTTGTATGTAGCTATCCAGTTTTCCCAACACCATTTGTTGAAAAGATTGCCGTATTCCAATTGCATATTCTTTCCTGCTTTATCAAATAATTGACCATATAGTTGTGTTCATTTCTAGTTTTTCTATTCTATTGATTTATGTGTCTATTTTGTGCCAGTACTATACTGTTTTGATCACTGCACTTTTGTAATATGACTTGAAGTCCAGAATTGTGATGCTTGCAGTTTTGCATTTCTTTTTCATGGTTGCTTTCACTGTTCGAGGTCTTTTTTTAAGATTTATTTATTTATTTATTTATTTGAGAGACTGAGAAAGCAGGAAGAAGAGGCAGAGGGAGAAAGAGAATCTCCAGCACATGCCTGCTGAGTGAGGAGCCTGATGCAAGGCTTGGTACCATGACCCTGAGATCATGACCTGAGCCAAAATCAAGAGTCTGCTATTAACCAGCTGAGCTACTCAGTCACTCCTATTCAGAGTCTTTTGTATTTCCATACAAATTTTAAGATTGGTGTTCTAGCTCTGTGAAAAATGCTGTTGGTATTTGAGAGGGATTGTATTAATTGTGTAGATGGCTCACAGTGTTCTTGTAGGTCTTTAGCTCACGTCAGGGGACCCTTTGAAACTGGGTCACCTACTTTTCCACCATTTTGCCCTTCCTCCCCATTTGCTCTTCCTTAAACAAGGAGGCCTCTATATGGCTCTGGGAGAAACTTGTTGTTTCTATGCTAACCACTCCGGAGTCATTAGAAACACCCTGGCTCTAGTCTGAGATAATCTCAAACAAAGAGAACTACAAAGGCAGGTCTCTAACAATTGGTTTCAGTCTCTCTTTTCCTGGTCCCCTTGGCTCACGACTTTAATATCTTCCATAAGAAGCCCATTGCTATTGCTATTATTGGGAATAACACTGGGACAATGCATAGTTTGAGGCATCCTAAAGTATGCCAAAGACAGAATCCATGCAGTCAATATTATGGTACTTAGAGCCCAATATAACCCTTTGGCCATGGAAGAGTCAACTAATTTAAATCAAGGTACAACTCAAGGGAGGAATGTTAAATGGTCACCAGATACCCAAAATGGTGGTTGTGAGGCTAACTAGGACATCTGGCCCGAGGTGAGCCCAACAATATAAACATTTCTCAGAACTCAAAGCTGGAAAGCACTCAACTGGCTCTGGCCAATTACAAAGCTATAATAAATCATCCCACTGTGCTATCATGCATAACCAGCTACTCCTGCTTCTGTAAAAGAATAAGCTTACTTCTGTCCCTTTGCTATTGAGTGGAGACATGTCCACCTGGATATGTTCCATTCCTTTGGAGACATACCCACCAGATATGTTTTGTTCTTTTGGAGACATGTCCACCTGGATATGTTCTGTTCCTTTGGAGACATACCCACTAGGATATGTTTTGTTCCTTTGGAGACATACCCCCAGGATAAGTTTTGTTTCTTTAAAAACCCAGACATTCCTACGGTCAGGGCCCTTGCAGAGACCAGACTCTAGCCAGTGGTCATTGACCAGCTATAATAAACCTCTCATTGTTTAACCCTTAATGGTGTTGGCAGTGATTCACTGAGCATGCCCTATAACATCACAACATGAATGAATCTCAGAAACATAGTACTTGGATGAAGCCAGTCACAAAAGACCTGATTCCATTTGTATGAAACTTTCAAAATAATTAAATCCATACAGACAAGAAATACTTTAGTTGTTGCATAAGGTTGAGGGAGTGGGATATGGGCAGTGACTGCTAATGGGTACAAGGTTTATTCATTGGGTGATAAATTGTTCTAAACTTAACTCATGGTCATAGTTGCGCAACTCTAAGAATATACTAAAAACATTTAATTGTATACTTTAAATGGGTGAATTTTATGGTATGTGAATTATATGTATTAGTAAAGATATTTAAAGGCAATCATTCTCAAATGATAATTATATTAACAGTATGGTTAATATTTAGTTGGGATTTAAAATTATGTTGCCTAAATAAGAGAGAGATGTGATAATATTTAGGGATAGCATGGGGTGGTGGTGGGGCATAAGACAAAAAACTCCAATTAATCAAATATTAATGACTCTTAATCAGTTTTACTGTAATTCTTCAAAAGAAAATATTTACTTTACAGAAAAAAATAGGTTAATGCCAATCTTTCTATATTTTCACCATCCATATCAGGACAACAGAATCCATGTGATTTTTTTCCTTTTCCTAAAAAAATGAAATATGGGAAATGAAAACTGACCCTACAAAATTCTCTGTATTTACACTTTTCTGAGGAAATAAATAATAACTTGTTTCAAAATTCTGTTTCCATATTGGATGAGATAGACATAACAGAAATATACAAAACATTCTATCCCAACACAACAAAATACACATTATTTTCAAGTGCACATGGGGCATTTTTCAGAATAGATCACCTATTAGGTCATAAAGCAAGCCTCAATAAAGTTAATAAAATTGAAATTATACCATGCATCTTTTCTGACCACAATTGTATGACACTAAATAACAAGAAAATATTTGAAAAACAAAGACATGTAGAAAATAACATTCTACTAAACAACAAATGAGTCTATGAAGCAATCAAAGAAGAAATTTAAAAAAATACAAGAGACAAATGAAAATGAACACACAATTGTCCAAAACCTGTGGGACGCAGCAGAAGCAGTTCTAAGAACGAATTGTATAGAAACACAGGTATACCTCAAGAAAGAAGAAAAAACTTAAGCTTATAGGGGGAAAATAAGAAGAACAAACAAAGCCAAAGGTGAATAAAAGTAAGAAAATAATACAAATCAGAGCAGAAATGCATGACAAATAGAATTAAAAGCAAAAGAAAAACTCAATGAAACCGAGGTCTGGTTCCTTTAAAAAAAAAAGAAAGAAAGAAAGAAAGAAAGAAAGAAAGAAAGAAAGAAAGAAAGAAAGAAAGAAAGAAAGAAAGAAAGAAAAACCCTTAGCCAGACTTATTAAGAAAAAAAGGGAAAGGGGGGCACCTGGGTGGCTCAGTTAGTTGAGCGACTGCCTTCGGCCCAGGACATGATCCCGGAGACCCGGGATCGAGTCCCACATCGGGCTCCCTGCTCGGCGGGAGGCCTGCTTCTCCCTCTCTCACTCCCCCTGCTTGTGTTCCCTCTCTGGCTGTGTTTCTCTCTGTCAAATAAATAAATAAAATCTAAAAAAAAAAAAAAAAAAGAAAAAAAGGGAAAGGACTCAAATAAATAAATCACAAATAAGAGAGACAAATAACAATTGACACAAGAGATACAAAAGATTATAAGAGAATACTATGAAAAGTTATATGCCAACAATCCGGACAACCTATAAAAAAATGGATAAATTCCTAGAAGCAATTCCATCCTTCCAAAATTAAACTAGGAAGAAATAGAAAATCTGAACAGACTGATTACAAGTAATGAATTCAATTAATAATCAAAAACCTACCAAAAAATAAGTCCAGGACCACATGGATTCACAAATGAATTCTACCAGATATGTACTTATTTATTATTTTTTTAAAGATTTTATTTATGTATTTGACAGAGAGAGATCACAAGTAAGCAGAGAGGCAGGCAGAGAGAGGAGGAAGCAGGCTCCTTGCTGAGCAGAGAGCCCGATGCGGGCCTTGATCTCAGGACTCTGAGACCATGACCTGAGCTAAAGGCAGAGGCTTACCCCACTGAGCCACCCAGGTCCCTGACATTTATTTTTTTAATTCAATTAGCCAAAATATATTACAGAATCTCACAAGTAGTGTTCAGCAATTTATCAATTGTATATAACATCCAGTACTCATCACATCACATGCCCTCTCTGATACCTATCAACAAGTTCCCCTATACCCTCATCCACCTCCCCTCCAGAAACCCTAAGGTGTTTTTCTTTTATAGTTAAGAGTCTCTCAGGGGTGCCTGGGTGGCTCAATTTGTTAAGCGACTGCCTTCAGCTCAGGTCATGATCCCGGAGACCCGGGATTGAGCCCCACTTCAGGCTCCCTGCTCGGCAGGAAGCCTGTTTCTCCCTCTCTCACTCCCCCTGCTTCTGTTCCTTCTCTGGCTGTGTTTCTGTCAAAAACAAATAAAATAGTTTTTTTTAAAAAAAGAGTCTCTCATGTTTTTTTTCTCCCTCTTTGATGACTTCCCGTTCAGTTTTCCCTTTCCTTCCACTATGATCCTTCATGCTGTTTCCTTTATTCCACATATGAGTGAAACTATATGATAATTGTTTTTCTCTGATTCACTTATTTCTCTCAGCATAATAATTTGCAGTTCTATCCACGTTGATACAAACGATAAATATTCATCTTTTCTGATGGCTAAGTAATGTTCCATTATGTAAAGATACTACATCTTTATCCATTCATCTTTCAATTGGCATCTAGACTTTTTCCACAGTTTGCTATTGTAGACACTGCTGCTATTAACATTGGGGTGCAGGTGCCCACTCAGATCACTGCTTTTGTATCCTTGGGGTAAATAACCAGTAATGCCAACTGCGAGGTCATAGGGTAGCTCTATTTGGAATATTTTTTGGAACCTCCATACTGTATTCCAGTGTGGCTGTAACAGCTTGCATTCCCACCAACAGTGTAAGAGGGATAATTTTCTCCCCATCCTCACCAAAATTTGTTGTTCCTTGTCGTGTTAATTTTAGCCATTCTGACTGCTGTAAGGAGGTATCTCATTGTGGTTTGATTTGTATTTTCCTGAAGGCTAGCCAGGTTGAATATTTTTCATGTATCTGCTAGCCATTTGTATGTCTACTTTAAAGAAGTGTCTATTCATGTCTTCTACCCATTTCTTGACTGGATTACTTGTTCTTTCAGTGTTGAGTTTGATAAAGTTTTATTTTGTTTTTAATCAATCTTGGATATTAACCCTTTATCTGATACATCACTTGCAAATATCTTGTCCTCTTATGGAGGCTGCCTTTTAGTTTTGTTGTCTCCTTTGCTGTGCAGAAGCTTTTTATCTTAAGTCCCAGTTGTTCATTTTTGCTTTTGTTTCCCTTGCTTTTAGAGACATGTCTAACAAGAAGTTGCTATGGCCAAGGTCAAAAAGGTTGCTGCCTATGTTCTCCTCTAGATGTTGATGGATTCCTGTCTCACATTTAGGCCATTCATCCATTTTGAGTTTATCTTTATGTATGATGTAAGAAAATATTCCAATTTCATTCTTTTGCATGTGGCTGTCCAATTTTCCCAGCACCATTTATTGAATAGACTGTCCTTTTTATTGCTTATTCTTTTCTGCTTTGTCAAAGATTATTTGACCATAGAGTTGAAGGTCCATTTCTAGGTTCTCCATTTTCTGCCATTGACCCATGTATCTATTTCTGTGTCTGTACCATACTGTCTTGATGATTACATGTTTGTAATATAGCTTGAGGTCTGGCATTATGATGTCAGCAGCTTTGGTTTTCTTTTTCAATTTTCTTCTGGTTATTCAGAGTCTTTTGTGGTTTCATACAAATTTTAGGATTGTTTGTTCCAGCTCTTTGAAAAAATATCTAAGGTATTTTGATAGGGATTGAATTGAATGTATAGATTAGTATGGGTAGCATAGATATTTTCATAATACTTATTCTTCTAATCCATGAGCATGAAATGTTTTTCCATTTCTTAGTGTCTTCCTCAATTTCTTTCATAGTGTCCTATATTTTTTAGAGTACAAGTCCTTTACCTATTTGATTAGGTTTATTCCTATGTATCTTATGGGTTATGGTGCAATTGCAAATGGGACCAATTCCTTAATTTCTCTTTCTTCAGTTTCATTGTTAGTGTATAAAAACACAACTTATTTTTTTTGTGTTGACTTTATATTTCACCACATTGTTGAATTTCTGTATGAGTTCTAACAATTTTTGGGTGGAGCTTTTTGGGTTTGTCACATAAAGTATCATGTTATCTGTGAAGAATAAGTTTGACTTCTTTACCATTTCTAATGCCTTATATTTATTTTTGTTGTCTCATTGCTGAAGCTAGGAATCTGGTACTATGTTTAGCAAAAGTGGTGAAAGTGGGCATCCCTGTATTCTTCCTGATTTTAGGGGAAAAGCTCTCAGTTTTTTTTCCCATTGAGAGTGATATCACCATGGACTTTCCATAGATGACTTTCATGATATGATATTGAGATATATCCACTCTATCCCTACAAAGTCAAAAGTTTTAATCAAGAAAGGATGCTGTATTTCATGCTTTTTCTTTATCAGTTGAGAGGATCATATGGTTCTTTTCTTTTTTTTATGTGCTGTATCACACTGATTGATTTGTGAATGTTGAACCATACTTGCAGCCCAGGAATAAACCCCACTTGGTTGTGGTGAATAATCCTTTTAATGTACTGTTGAATCATATTGGCTAGTATCTTGGTGAGAATTTTGGCATCCATGTTCATCGGGGATAGGGGTCTTTAATTCTCCTTCATGGTGGCGTATTTGTTTGGTTTAAGGTACAAGGTAATGCTGGCCTCATAGAACAAGTGTTCTATGAGGAAGTTTCCCTTCCCTTTCTACTTTTTGAAAAAGAGGACATGTATTGCAGGGAGCACTGGGTGCAGGGCATAAACAATGAACCTTGAAACACTGAAAAAATAAAATAAAGTTAAAAAAAGAAAAACTTTCAGAAGAATAGGTACTAGTTCTTATTTAAATGTTTGGTAGAATTCCTCTGGGAAACCCTCTAGCCCTGGACTGTCGTTTGTTGGGAGATTTTCTGTTATTGCTTCTATGTTCTTGCTGGTTATGAGTCTGTTCTGGTTTTCTATTTCTCCAGTTTCTCTTTCAGTGGTTTATAAGTTTCCAGAAATGCATCCTTTTCTTACAGACTGCCTACTTTGTTGGCATATTTTCTTTATTGTATTATTATCAATGTATTTATTTTTCTTATTAATTGGATTATAAAATTTGTTGCTCCCATGTTAAGCACATAAATATTTACAATTGTTAAATCTTTTTGTCAGATAAACCCTTTAAGTATGATACAGTGTCCCTTTTCATCTCTTACTTTAATCTTTGGTTTAAAATCTAATTTGTCTGATATGAGGGTTGTTACACCAGCTTTCTTTTGAAGTCTATTAGCATGATAAATTGTTCTCAACCCCCTCACTTTCAATCTGGAGGTGTCTTTAGTTTTAAAATAAATCTCGTGTAGACATTATATGGTTGGGTCTTGCTTTTCTGTCCAATCTGATATCCTGTGCCTTTGCATTGGAACATTTAGTCCATTTACATTCAGAGTAACTATTGAATGATATAAATTTGGTTTCATTGAATTACCTGTAAAGTCCCTGTTTTGGTAGATTTTCTCTGTTTCTTTCTTGTCTATGTTAGTTTTGAGCTCTCTCTTTGCTTAGACCATCCCTTTAAATATTTCTTGCATGGCCAGTTAAGTGGTCACATATTCTTTTAATTTCTGTCTCTCATGGAAGCTCTTTATCTCTCCCTCCATTCTGAATAACAGCCTTGTTGGATAAAGTATTCTTGGCTGCATATATATATATATATATATATATATTTGTGCAGCCATATAATATATATATATATATATATATTTATATTTAATTTAGTACACTGAATATATCATGCTAGTCCTTTCTGGTCTAGTAGGTCTCTGTGAATAGGTTTGCTACCAGTCTAATATTCTTACCCTTATAAGTTAAGAATCTCTTGTCTGGAGCTGCTGTCAGGATATTTTCTTTATCTCTGAAATTTGCAAGCTTCTCTATTATGTGTTGGGGTGTTGACTTTTTTTTTTTTTTTTGAGAGGGGCTCTGCTCTACCTCTTAGACTTGAATGTTTATTTCCTTCCCCAGATTAGGGAAATTCTTAGCTATGGTTTGTTCAAATATAGCTCGGTCTCTCTCTCTTTCTTCTTTTTCTGGAACCCCAGTAATTCTAATATTGTTTCACTTTATGGCATTCCTGATTTCTCAAATCCTCCCATTATGGTCCATTAGTTGTTTTTATCTCTTTTCCTCGACATTCTTCCTTTCCATCAACTGCTCTTTTGTGTCATGTACTCTCTCTTCTGCCTCATTTATCATAACTATTGGAACATCCAATTTAGACTGCATCTCAGTTAGAACACTTCTAGTTTTGACCTGACTTGCTTTCATTTATGCACTAAAAGATTCTCTACTGTCTTTTATGTGTTTTTTTCAAGCCCAGCTAGTAATTTTATAGTTATCCTGAATTGAAGCTCCAACATTTTATCTATATCCATGTTGGTTAGATCTATTGCAAAGAGTATTGCCTCTGGTTCTTTCTTTTGTTGTGAGAGAAGTCATTTTTCCCAAAGAAGAATGGATGAACTAGTGAGGAAAATCAAAAATATCACCCACAATCCAATCAAAATACACACTAAATAAATCTGAAGAAGTCAGGGGAGAAAAGTACAAAAGAGGGAGGGCATGGGTGGAAGGAGAATATAATCTTCCAGGTGGACAAAACAGGTGATCCACTTGGTACTGGGAGTATTTTGGTCTGTTAGAAGACATTAAATCCAAAATTGTAAAGAAAGCAAACTTATATACATACAAAAATTAAAATTGAATATAGTGAAATGAAGCCAAAAACTAAGTACATATCTATAATATGGAAATATAAAAAATGAAAATTAAAAAAACACTTAAAATCAAAGAGTTGATAAAATAAGATACTGGTTGAAAAGGAAAAAAAGAAAAAAGAAAAGAAAAACTTTAAGCTGAAAGATAATGAAATCATGAGAAAGAAACCCTCAAATTCTATATATTATTTTCCCCTAGTCATGGAATTTTGCAGTCCTGTGTGTTCTACACACTTGATGTTCATGTGTTGTTTTTTCTGGTTTTCTGAAGGAGGGGGGTACCCGCTGTGCTGACTCTCAGTTGTCTTTGCCTGGGAAGAATTTCATTGTCCCTTGCTAGAAGGCCAGGATCAGTGTGTTTCTCAGCATGGGTTTTATTCCCTGCAGGTCTTCTTTGCATCTCCAGAGGATGAAAAAAAAATGGCCACATCCCATGGAGCCCAAGAGCCAAGAGACCATGATCCCCTTTCTTCAGCAAACACTCAAGGAAAAGCATCTTCAGTTTTATGTGTCCCAAACTCTGCAAACTCATGTGGTGTGCATCCACAGGGATCCTCCCATGGGAACCATAAGTTCCCTGCATTTCTGTCCTTTCAGTTCTCCTGCCCCCACACAGAGAGTGGTTGCCTGTTTGTGTCTGTTCCCATGCCTCCCCTCCCAGGGAAAAGCAGACGACCACCATTTTTCTGTCCTTTGCAGTACACCCACATTGTGAATGGTTTCCATTAATGCATGCTCTCCCCCTGCCCCTCCCAGGGGAAGGTGGAGGCCAGGCTTTTATATCTTTTGAAGGATCCATACAAGAAAGCTTTCACCTGATTGTACTGCAGTTCACTATTTATGGTTAACCAAGCTGAGGACCCCGTCCTGGGCTCACTGACTCTCTGTGGTTTCCCCCTCAATGGTTGGGAACTCTGCTGGCTCAGGCACCCCATCTTTCTGTGACCCAGGGATCCTTAGACTACAGTTTCCCACCTAAGATTCTGCCTTACTTCACCACCTGAGAACCTTTCAGTCAGAAACATTTCTCACTGGAGCAGATTTCTAAAGGTTCTGGTATTTCATTCTAGAGTTATATCACTTTTATAGCCCCTGCCCCTCCTGATTATCTTCTGATATATACCCCTAGAGTCACTTCTCCACACCTCATAAATCGCAAAAAGTGATCATTTTTCTATTTGTAGAATTTCAACAATTCTTTTCTTACATCTCAGTTTGAATCCATAGGTGTTCAGAATGATTTGGTGGTAATCTATCTAAATTCAGGGGATCAGATGAAATTATATTCCCTTTTCTTCCACCATATTTTCTCCCTCCTCTATACCAGACATTTTAAGAAGAATTAATAACTATTCTCAAACTATTCCAAAAATAGAACAAGAAGGAATGCATCCAGATATATTTTACAAGGCTAGGATTACTCTGATGCCAAAATCAGATAAGGTGACAAAAAAAGAAAGAAAATTAGAGGTCAATATTTCTGATGGGCATATATAAAAAATTCTCAAAAAATATTGGCAAACCATATACAACAATAAATTAAAAAGATCATTCACCATGATTAAGTGGTATTTATTCCTGGGATGCAAGAATGGTTATATATTTGCAAATCAATCAACATCATATTACACATCAAAAAAATGAAGTATAAAAATCATATGGTCATCTCAGTAAATTCAGAAAAAGCATTTGACAAGACTCAACATTCATTCATGATAAAAACTCTCAACAAATGGCATTGAGGTATTATACCTCAACATAATAAATGCAATATATTAAAAAACCACAACTAATCCTATCTTCAATGGTGAAAAACTGAGAATTTTCCCTCTAAGTTCAGGAACAAGACAAGAATGTCCATTCTTGCCACTTTTATTCAACATAATACTGGAAGTCCTAGCCACAGCATTCAGAGAAGAAAAAAAGAGACATCCACATTGGCAAATAAGAAGCTAAACTATCACTTTTTCCAGATGACATGATACTATATATAGAAAATTGGGGTGCCTGGGTGGCTAAGTGGGCTAAAGCCTCTGTCTTCGGCTCAGATCATGATCTCAGGGTCCTGGGATTGAGTCCTATATCGGGCTTTCTGCTCCGTGGGGAGCCTGCTTCCTCCTCTCTCTCTCTGCCTGCATCTCTGCCTGCATGTGATCTCTCTCTCTCTACGTCAAATGAAAAAATAAAAAAATCTTTTTAAAAAAAGAAAATTCTAAGGATCCTACTACAAAACTATTAAAACTAATAAATGAATTTAGTAAAGTGACAGGTTACAAAATTAATGCTCAAAAATAATCAGTGTTTCTATATACTAACAACAAAGTCACAGAAGGACAAATTAAAAAATAAGTACACCACTTAAAATTGAACCAAAAAGAATAAAATACCCAGGAATAAACTTAAGGAAAGATGTGAATGATCTATATGTTGAAGACTATAAAATGCTAATGAAAGGAATTGATGATGACACAAATAAATGCAAATACATTCCATGCTCTTAGAGTAGAAGTATCAATATGTTCAAAATGTCCATATTACCCAGGCTTTCTACAATTCAATGCAAGCCTTATCAAAATACCAACAGCATTGTTCATAAAAGTAAAACAAATCACACTAAAATTTGTGTGGAACCACAGAAGACACTGAATAGCTGCAGCAATCCTGTGGAAAAAAAACAGATTGGAGGTATCACAATTCCATATTTAAAGATATACTTCAAATCTTTAATAATCAAAACAGTATAGTGCTGACTTAAAAGTAGACACATTGTTCAGCAGAACAGAATAGGAACCCAACAAGTAAACCCACGTTTACATGATCAATTAATCTATGAAAAAGGAGGTAAGAATACACAATGGAGAAATGACAGCCTTTTCAAAAATAGCATAGCTACATGTAAAAGAGTGAAATTGGGCTACTTTCAAATACTGTACACAAAGATAAACTCAAAATGGGTTAAAGTCTTAAATGTGAGCCTGGAAGGCATAAAAATCCTAGAAGAGGACGCAGGCAATAATCTCTCTGACATTAGCTGTAGTAGCATTTTTTCCAGGTACACTCCGTAAGGCAAGAGAAACAAAGACAAAATAAACTATTAGGACTACATAAAAATAAAAAGCTTTGCACAATGGAGGAAACCAACAAGAGAACAAAATACAATGTGCTTTGACACAGAAGAAACAGTAGTAGATATTTCCAAATGATATAGTTTTTAAAGTGTTAATATACAAAATATATACAGAACTTATATGACAAAGCACATAAAAAGCAAACAATCCAATTAAAAATGGACAGAGAGGGGCACCTGGGTGGCTCAGTTGGTTAAGCGACTGCCTTTGGCTCAGGTCATGATCCTGGAGACCTGGGATCGAGTCCCACATCGGGGTCCCTGCTCAGTGGGAAGCCTGCTTCTCCCTCTCTCACTCCCCCTGCTTGTGTTCCCTCTCTGGCTGTGTTTCTCTCTGTCAAATAAATAAAATCTTTAAAAAAATGGACAGAGAATCTGAATAGACTTTTTTCTAAAAGACATACAGATGGGCAACAGATATATTCACCCCAATGCTTACTGCATAATTATTTATAATAGCCAAAACATGGGAGCAACCTAAGTGTTCACCAATAGGCAAATAAATATGAAAAGTGTGGTCTATATACAAAATATCACACACTCATAAAAAGGGACGTGATTGTGCCATTTGAGACAATATAGATGGACCTAGAGGATATTATAGTAAGTGAAGTAAATCTGATGAGAAAGAGAAATACTGCATGATTTCACTCATAAGTGAAACCTAAAACAAATGAACAAAAAACAAAAATGAAAATCAGAAGCAGAACTATAAATACAAGGGCACCTGAGTGACTCAGTCGGTTTAGTGGCTGCCTTTGGCTCAGGTAATAATCCTAGGGTCCTGGGGCTGATCCCTATGTTGGGCTCTCTGTTAGCAGGAACCCTGCTTCTCTTCCCTCTCTCCATATGCCTGCCATTCCCCTTGGCTGTGATATCTCTCTCTCTCTCTCTCTCTCTCTCTCTCTCTCTCTCTCTCTCTAAGAAACTTTAAAAATCTTAAAAAAAATACAGGGAACAGACTGATGATTGCTATAGGGGAAGGAGGTAGGCTGTTGGGCAAAATGGGCAAAAAGAGGCCTCTAGTTATAGAATGAGTCAGTCCTGAGAATACAAATCAGAGAACAAGTAATATAGTCAATGATATTGCAATAGTAATGGCCCAGACCATAGCTGTACGTGTGGTGAACATAGCATAATGCACAAACATGTCAAATCACTAAGTTGTAAACACCTAAAACTACTGTGTTATTGTGTGTCAAATCTACTGAAATTAAAACCAAGAGAAAGAAAATTATAAAGAAGAGAAAAAATATTAAATTGTTTCCCCCTACACTAAGATTCCCTAAGAAATGTTGACATTGAACAGTATAATCAAGAACCAATTTGCTTTGTTTAGTGAAAAATGGAAATCTTCCTGAAGGTTACATATTTCTAATGGTAAATCAGCTCTAAAATGGAAAAAATATACCAGTTATGATTCACAAAGAAAGAGATGCCAAAATAATATAGCAAGAAGCAGGGATTACATTTTCCAGGCAGATTTCATGAAAACTGTACAAAATTTGCCTTAGTATAGAATTTTACTTGCTTTTATTGTATCTACAAAGACATAGGGCTAAACTGACAAAATAAAATATTTCAATTTAGGAAGATTTAAATCAATGTTTTACTTTAAATACATATATTTATAATTTACATTTGAATATATTTATATCACATATATAATAAATACATAAATTATTTCATATTATATGTAACACATTTATTGTAAGGTACATTCTAGTATATATAAACATTTCAAAAATATCATTTATTATTTTCAAATTTTTATTTAAATTCTATTTAGTTAACATAAAGTGTAATACTGGTTTCAGGAATATAATTTAATAATTCATCATTTACATATAACACCCAGTGCTCATCGTAACAAGTGACCTTCTTAATGCCCATCACCCATTTAGCCAATCCTCCATTCACCTCCCTCTATCAACCATCAGTTTGTTTTCTACCTTTGTAAATCTCATGGTTTGGAAGTTGGCTAAGTCTGTAAATTATGCAACTCTGCCAAGCTTCATGTTGGGTGTAGAGATAACTTAAAAATAAAGTCTTTTCTTTTAAGATTTTTATTTATTTATTTGACAGAGAGAGATATTACAAGTAGGCAGAGAGGCAGGCAGAGAGAGAGGAGGAAGCAGGCTCCCTGCTGAGCAGAGAGCCCAATGCGGGCCTTGATCCCAGGACCTTGAGATCATGACCTGAGCCGAAGGCAGAGGCTTTAACCCACTGAGCCACCCAGGTGCCCAAAAATAAAGTCTTATAAAAAAGACTCTCATGATCTGCTTCCCTATATCCTTCATTTTTCTTTTCCATATGTTCATTTGTTCTGTTTCTTAAATTCTATATATGAGTGAAATCATATGGTATTTGTATTTCTCTGAATTAATTATTTTGCTTAGCATACTATATTCTAGCTTTATTCACGTCATTTCAAATGGCATATTTCATTCTTTCTGATAGCAGAGTAATATTCCATTATATATATAAAATATGCTTTATCCATTCATCACCCAGTGTACATTTAGGCCCTTTCCATAGTTTAGCTCTTGTTGATAACACTGCTATAAACATTGGAGTTCCTGTACCCTTTTGAATCTGTATTTTTGTATCCTTTAGATTAAAAAAAACTAGTAGTGCAATTGCTAGATCATAGGGTTGTTCTATTTGTAATTTTTGAGGAACCTCCACACTTTCCAGAGTGGCTGTGCCAGTTTGCATTCCTACCAACAGTGTAAAATGGCTCCCCATTCTCTGTATCCTTGCCAAAATCTATTGTTTCTTGCATTGTTGATTTTTGGCCATTCTCACAGGTGTGAGGTGTGAACTTATAGTGGCTTTGTTTTTTATTTCCCTAATGATGAATGATGTCAAGCAACTCTTCATGTGCCTGCCAGCAATCTGTAGGTCTTCATTGGAAAACTATCTATTCAGGTCTTCTACCTGTTTTTTAACTGTATTACTTGTTTTTTGGGTGTTGAGTTTGAGAAGTTCTTTATAGATTTTGGATACCAACCTTTTATCAAAAATGTCATTTAAAACTGCCTTTTCCCATTCCGTAGGCTGCCTTTTAGTTTTGTTGATTGTTTACTTCGTTGTGCAGGTTTTTTATCATGATGAAGTCCCAGTTGTTCATTTTTCCTTTTCTTTTCCTCACCTCTGACATTGTGTGTAGTAAGAAGTTGCTGCGGCCAAGGTCAAAGAAGTTTCTGCTTTTGTTCTCCTTTAGGATTTTGTTGGGTTTGTAACTCACATTTAGGTTTTTCATTGTTTTCAAATTTATTTTTGTGTATGGTATAAGAAAGTGGTTCAGTTATATTCTTTTTCATATTGCTGTCCTGATTTTCCACCAGTATTTGTTGAAGAAACTATCTTTTTTCCCACTGGATATTCATCCCTGCTCTGTCAAAGATTAACTGACTGTATAGTTGTGTTTATTTCTGGGTTTTATACACTGTTCCTTTTATCCATATGTCTATTTTTGTGCCAAAACCATCCTGTCTTGATGGCTAGAGTTTTGCAACATAGATTTTTTTAACTTGTTAAATTATTATTATTTTTTAAGATATTTATTTATTTGACAGAGAGAGATCACAAGTAGGCATAGAGGCAGGCAGAGAGAGAGGAGGAAGCAGGGTCCCTGCTGAGCAGAGAGCCCAACGTGGGCCTCAATCCCAGTACCCTGAGATCACGACCTGAGCTGAAGGCAGAGGCTTTAACCCATTGAGCTACCCAGGTGCCCTAAATTATTATTATATTTTAAAAGATTTTATTTATTTGACAGAGAGAAACACAGCCAGAGAGGAAACACAAGTAGGGGGAATGAGAGAGGAAGAAGCAGGCTTCCCGCCAAGCAGGAAACCCAATGTGGGACTCGATCCCAGGTCTCCGGGATCATAACCTGAGCCAAAGGCAGTCGCTTAACCAACTGAGCCACCCAGGTGCCCCAAAATTATTTTTTTAATTACATTATTTTCTTTTGTCAGTGTTCCAAGATTCATTGTTTATGCCCTACACCCAGTACTCCATGCAATAGATGCCCTCATTACCCACCACCAGACTCACCCATCCCTACACCCCCCTCTATTCCAAGACCCTCAGTCTCTTTCTGAGTCCAAAGTCTCTCATTTTTCATCCCCTTCCTGATTCCCCCAATTCACAATTCCTTTCCTTCTCCTACTGTCCTTCATATTACTCTTTATGCTCCACAAGTAAGTGAAACCCTTTGATAATTGACTTTCTCTGCTTGGCTTATTTCACTCAGCATAATCTCCTCTAATCCAGTCCACGTTGCTACAAAAGTTAGGTATTCATCCTTTCTGATGGAAGTGTAATATTCCATTGTGTATATGGACCATATCGCCTCTATCCCTTGGTCTTTTGAAGGGCACCTTGGCTCTTTCCACAGTTTGGTGATTGTGGCCATTACTGCAATGAACATCAGGGTACATATGGCCCTTCTTTTCACTAATTCTGTATCTTTGGGGTAAATACCCAGTAATACAATTGCAGGGTCATAGAGTAGCTCTATTTTTAATTTTGTAAGGAATCTTCATACTGTTTTCCAAAGCGGCTGCACAACTTGCATTCACACCAAAAGTGTAAGAGGGTTCCCGTTTCTCCAAATCACATCCAACACATGTTCTTTCCTGTCCTGTTAATTTTGGCCATACTGATTGGTGTAAGGTGGTATCTCAATGTGAATTCGATTTGAATTTCCCTGATAGCTAATTATGATGAACATTTTTCCATATGTCTCTTAGCCATTTGTATGTCTTCTATGCAGAAGTGCCTCTACATATATCCTGCCCATTTTCTGATATTATCATCTATTTTGTGGTTGTTGAGCTTGAGGAGTTCTTTATAGATCTTGGATATCCGCCCTTTGTCTGTAGTGTCATTTAAAAATATCTTCTCCCATTCCATGGGTTTCCTCTTTCTTTTGTTGACTGTTTCCTTTGCTGTGCAGAAGCTTTTTAATTTGATGAAGTCCCAAAAGTTCATTTTTGCTTTTGTCTCCTTTGCCTTTGGAGACGTGTCTTGAAAGAAGTTGCTGTGGCCGGTGTCAAAGAGGTTACTGCCTATGTTCTTTTCCAGGATTATGATGGATTCCTGCCTCACGTTGAGGTCTTTCATCCATTTCGAGTTTGCCTTTGTGTGTGGTGTAAGAGAATGGTGCACTTTCATTCTTCTATATGTAGCTGTCCAATTTTCCCAGCACCATTTTTTGAAGAGACTGTCTTTTTTCTACTAGGTTTTTTTTTTCCTCCTTTTCGAAGATTATTTGACCACTGAGTTGAGGGTCCATATCTGGATTCTTTACTCAGCTCCATTGGTCTATGTGTCTGTTTTAGTGCCAGTACCATTTTGTCTTGATTATCACAGATTTGTAATAAAGTTTGAATCAGGCACCCTGATATCCCCAGCTTTGTTCTTCTTTTTCAGCACTTCTTTAGCAATTCAGAGTATTTTTTGGTTCCATACAAATTTTAGGATGTTTTTTCCAGCACCTTTCCAGCACATTTGAAAAATGGTGGAATTTTGATCGGGATGACATTGAAAGTATGGATTGCTCTGGGCAGTATAGACAATTTCACAATGTTTATTCTTCCCATCTATGAGTATGGAATGCTCTTCCATCTTTTCTGTCTTGTTAAATTTCTTTCGGGACTGTTCTGTAGTTCCTCAAGTACAGATCCTTAATTTCTTTGGTAGATTTATTCTTAGGTATCTTATGGATTTTGCTGTTATAGTAAACTGAATTTGTTCTCTGATTTCCCTTTCTATATATTCATTGTTAGTGTATAAGAACTCAACTGATTTCTGTGCATTGATTTTGTATTCTGCCACATTACTGAATTGTTGTATGAGTTATAGTAGTTTGGGGGTAGAGTCTTTAGGGTTTTCCATATAAAGTATCATGTCATCTGCGAAGAGAGAGTTTGACTTCCTCTTTGTCAATTTGTAACATTTAATTTATTTTTGTTATCTGATTGTTGTTGCTAGAACTTCTAACACTATGCTGTACATTAGTCATGAGGGTGGGCATCCTTGTTTTGTTCCTGATCTCAGTGGGAAGGCTGTCAGTTTTTTCCCATTGAGAATGATATTCACTGTGGGATTTTCATAGATAGATTTTATGAGGTTGAGGGATGTTCCCTCTGTGCCTATACTTTGAAGAGTTTTAATCAGGAATTGATGTTGCATTTTGTCAAATGCTTTTTCTGCATCAATTTAGAGGACCATGTGATTCTTCTCTCTTCTCCTATTGATTTATTCTATCACATGAATTGATTTCCAAGTGTTAAACAACCCTTGCATCACAGGGATAATCCCAACTGGTCATGGGGGATAATATTTTTAATGTACAGTTGGATCCTATTAGCCAAGATATTCTTTTTAAAACTTTTTTATTTTTATTTTTTTCAGTGTTCCAAGATTCCTTGCCCATTCCCCACACCCAGTGCTCCATGCAATAGGTGCCCTCAGTACCCACCACCAGGCTCTCCCACCCACCCAACCCCTTCCTTCCAAGTCCCTCAGTTTGTTTCTGTGTCCAAAGTCTCTCAAGTTTCGTTTCTCTCCCCCAAATTACCCTACTTCCCATTTACTTTCCTTCTCCTACTGTCTTCTATATTACCCCTTATGCACCGCAAGTAAGTGAAACCATGTGATACTTGACTTTCTCCACTTGGTTTATTTCACTCAGCATAATCTCTTCCAATCCAGTCCATGTTGCTACAAAAGTTGGATATTTACCCTTTCTGATGGAGGTGTAGTATTCTATTCTATATATGTACCACAACTTCTTCATCCATTCATCTGTTGATGGGCACCTTGGCTCTTTCCATAGTTTGGCGATTGTGGACATTGCTGCGATGAACATTGGGGTACATATGGCCCTTCTTTTCACTACATCTGTATCTTTGGGGTAAATGACTAGTAGTGCAATTGCAGGGTCATAGGGTAGCTCTACTTTTAATTTTTTAAGGAATCTACACACTGTTTTCCAAAGTGGCTGCACCAGCTTGCATTCCCACCAAGAGTGTAAGAGAGTTCCCCTTTCTTGCAGCCTCTCCAACATGTGTTGTTTCCTGTCTTGTTAATTTTGGCCATTCTGACTGGTGTAAGGTGGTATCTCAGTGTGGTTTTTATTAGAATTTCCCTGATAGCTAGTGACGCAGAACATTTTTTCATGTGTCTGTTAGCCATTTGTATATCTTCTATGAAGAAGTGCCTCTTTATGTCTCTTGCCCATTTTTTGATGTGTTCATCTTCTTTTTGGATGTTGAGTTGGAGTAATTCCTTATAGATCTTGGATACCAGCCCTTTGTCTGTAGTGTCATTTGCAAATATCTTCTCCCATTCCGTGGGTTGCCTCTTTGTTTTGTTGACTGTTTCCTTTGCTGTGCAGAAGGTTTTTATTTTGATGAAGTCCCAGAAGTTCATTTTCGCTTTTGTCTCCTTTGCCTTTGGAGACGTGTCTTGAAAGAAGTTGCTGTGTCCGATCTCAAAGAGGTTGCTGCCTATGTTCTCTTCCATGATTTTGATGGATTCCTGCCTCACGTTGAGGTCTTTCATCCATTTAGAGTTTGTCTTTGTGTGTGCTGTAAGAGAATGGTCTACTTTTATTCTTCTATATGTAGCTGTCCAATTTTCCCAGCAACACTTATTGAAGAGACTGTCTTTTTTTCACTGGATATGTTTTCCTGCTTTGTCAAAGATGATTTGACCATAGATTTGTGGGTCCATATGTGGGCTCTCCACTCTGTTCCATTGGTCTATTTTTCTGTTTTTGTGCCAGTACCATGCTGTCTTGGTAATCACAGCTTTGTAATAAAGCCTGAAGTCAGGTAATAGGATGCCCCCAGCTTTGTTTTTTTCTTCAGCAATTCCTTAGCGATTTGGGGTCTTTTTTGGTTCAATATAAATTTTAGGATTGTTTATTCCAACGTTTTGAAGAATGTTGGTAGAATTTTGATCGGAATGGCATTGAAAGTGTAGATTGCTCTGGGCAGTATAGACATTTTGACAATGTTTATTCTTCCGATCCATGAGCATGGAATGCTCTTCCATCTTTTTGTGTCTTCTTCAATTTCTTTCATGAGTGTTCTGTAGTTCCTCGAGTACAGATCTTTAACTTCTTTGGTTAGGTTTATTCCTGAGTATCTTATAGTTTTTGGTGCTATAGTAAAGGGAATTGATTCTCTGATTTCCCTTTCTATATTTTCATTGTTAGTGTATAAGAATGCAACTGATTTCTGTGCATTGATTTTGTATCCTGCCACATTACCAAATTGTTGTATGAGTTCTAGTAGTTTGTGGGTAGAGTCTTTGGGGTTTTCCACATAGAGTATCATGTCATCTGCAAAGAGAGATAGTTTGACTTCTTCTTTGCCAAGCTGAATACCTTGTATTTCTTTCTGTTTTCTGATTGCTTTTGTTAGGACTTCTAACACTATGTTGAACAGTAGTGGCAAGTGTGCACATCCTTGCCTTGTTCCTGATCTCAAAGGAAAGGCTGTCAGTTTTTCCCCATTGAGGATGATATTCACTGTGGGTTTTTCGTAGATAGATTTTATGAGATTGAAAAATGTTCCCTCTATCCCTATACTTTGAAGAGTTTTGATCAGGAACAGATGTTGTATTTTGTCAAATGCCTTTACTGCATCAATTGAGAGTACCATGTGGTTTTTCTCTCTTCTCTTATTGATTTTCCTATCACGTTGATTGATTTGCGAGTGTTGAACCACCCTTGCATCCCTGGGATAAAACCCACCTGGTCATGGTGGATAATCTTTTTAATGTATTGT
The DNA here is from genome assembly GCA_004023965.1 of Spilogale gracilis. Taxonomy (NCBI): domain Eukaryota; kingdom Metazoa; phylum Chordata; class Mammalia; order Carnivora; family Mephitidae; genus Spilogale; species Spilogale gracilis. Next base: position 39,024 of record PITA01006325.1, read on the forward strand.
TGGATCCTGTTAGCAAGGATCTTGTTGAGAATCTTGGCATCCGTATTCATCAGCGATATTGGTCTGAAGTCCTCCTTTTTGATGGGGTCTTTGTCTGGTTTGGGGCTTAGAGTAATGTTGGCTTCATAGAAAGAGTCTGGAAGTTTTCCTTTCATTTGTATTTTTTGAAAGAGATTCAGGAGAATAGGTGTTATTTCGTCCTTGAATGTTTGGTAGAATTCCCCAGGGAATCCGTCTGCACCTGGACTCTTGTTTTTGGGGAGGTTTTTGATCACTGCTTCAATCTCATTACTAGATATAGGTCTATTCAGATTGTCAATGTCTTCCTGTTTCAGTCTTGGTAGTTTATAGGTTTCTAGGAATGTATCCATCTCTTCTAGGTTGTTAAACTTATTGTCATATAATTGTTGATAGTAATTTTTGATGATTGTTTCTATTTCCTTGGTGTTAGTCATGATCTCTCCCCTTTCATTCATGATTTTGTTAATTTGGGTCTTCTCCCTTTTCTTTTGGGTTAGTTTGGCCAATGGCTTATCGATCTTATTGATTCTTTCAAAGAACCAGCTTCTAGTTTCGTTGATGCGTTCTACTGTATCTCTAGTTTCTGATTCATTCATCTCTGCTCTAATCCTTATTATTTCCCGCCTTGTGGGGGGGTTGGCTTAATTTTTTGTTGATTTTCCAGTTCTTTAAGGTGAAATGAGAGTTGATGTATTCATGATTTTTCAATTTCTTTGAGTGAGGCTTGGATGTCTATGAATTTCCCCCTTAGGACGGCCTTTGCTGTATCCCATAGGTTTCGGATCGACGTATCTTCATTCTCATTGGTTTCCATGAAGTGTTTCAGTTCTTCTTTGTTTTCTTGGTCGATCCACATATTCTTGAGCAGGATCGTCTTTAGTTTCCAAGTGTTTGATTTTCTCCTGAACTTTTTACGGTGGTTGAGTCCCAGTTTCAAGGCATTGTGGTCAGAGAATATGCAGGGAATAATCTCAATCTTCTGGTATCGGTTGAGCCCTGATGGTGACCTAATATGTGGTCTATTCTGGACAAAGTTCCATATGCACTCGAGAAATATGAGTATTCTGCTGTTTTTGGGTGGAATTATCTGAATATGTCTATGAGGTCCATCTGGTCCAATGTGTCATTCAAGCCTCTTGTTTCTTTGTTGATTTTCTGTTTAGATGATCTGTCCATTGCTGAGAGTGGTGTGTTAAGATGTCCTACAATTATTGTATCCGTATCAATATAATTCTTTATTTTGCTTAACAATTAACTTATGTAGTTGGCTGCTCCCATATTGGGGGCATAAAATGGTCTTTGGATTAAAATATAAGTTGTCTGTTATGAGAATCACTACCCCAGTTTTCTTTTGAGATCCATTGGCATGAAAGATGATTCTCCATCCCTTCACTTTCAGTCTGGATGTATCTTTAGATTCAAAATGTGTCTCTTGTAGACTGCATATAGATGGGTCCTGTCATTTTATCTAGTCTGCAACCCTGTGCCATTTTATTGGAGCATTTAGGTCATTCAAGTTGAGATTGATTATTAAAAGTTATGTTTTTATTGACATCATGTTGCCTGTGGTGTTATTGTTTCTATAGGTTGTCTCTGTAGATTTCTGTTCTATTTCACTCTTAGCTTCTTTCCTCTTTTATCGAACCCCCCTTAATATTTCTTATAGTGCTGGTTTGGTGGTCACATAATCTTTTATACCTTGCTGATCCTAGAAGCTCTTTATTTTCCTTCCATTTTGAAAGTCACCCTTGCTGGGTACATTATCCTTGGTTGCATATTTTTTTTCATTTAATTTCCTTAATATGTCTTGCCAGACCTTTCTGGCTTGCCAGGTTTCCGTAGATATGTGTGACCTTATTCTGATAGTCCTCCCTTTGTACATAAGGAATCTCTTCCCTCTAGCTTCCCTTAAGACATATTCTCTGAATTTATGACTTGCGAATTTCACAATTATGCCTGGAGGTTTTTCTAGCCTTGTTAATCTTGGGGTTGCCCTCTCTGCATTTAGGCGTTGAACACTTGTTTTATTCCCCAGATTAGGGAAATTTTCATCCATGATTTGTTCAACAATATCTTCTAGGCTTCTCTCTCTCAACTCCTTCGGGGATTCCAATAATTCTGACATTGGAGCGTTTCATGGCATCATTTATTTCCCTCATTCTATTTTCATGGGATTTTAGCTGTTTGTTCAAGACTTCTCTTGCTTCTCCTTCTCAATCAATCTGTCTTCTAGATCACTAATGCGATCTTCTGCTTCACTTACCCTAGCTGTTAGAGTATTTAGATTAGATTGGATCTCACTGATAGCATTTTTAACCTTTGCCATGTCGGCTTTCACATCCATACTTAGAGATTTTATCTTTCCACTAATGGTCTTTTCCAACTTAGCCATTGCTTGTATGGTTGCTACACTGAATTCCATTTCTGTCATATTGTTTATGTGCATATTCAGTAGTTTTGTGACATAGGTTGCAGCAGTCTCTGTATTTTTCTTTTGCTGGTGATCCTCTTCAGAGTCATATTGGTGAGGTGGTTGATGAGATGTACAGCTGAATATATCAACCCTGATCCAGGCTAGTTGCCAGCTGAGAGGTTTTGGAGCAATCAGAAGTCACCACCAAAAAGGAAGAAGTAAGAAAAGAGAGAGAAAAAAAGAGAAATAAAAGCATGAAAAAACCTGGCCAAAATGGGACCCAATGGTAGGATTTATATTGCACAAAAACAAATAAGAATAAACAATTGCCCGTCAAAAGTAAAGGAAAGGGGGAAAAAAGCAAAAGAAAACCCCAGCCTAAACAACCCCCATGAATAATATTTATATAATACAAAGGCAAAAACAAATACACAGAAATACTGACAGAAGAATAAGATGAGAAGGTGAGTACAAACCCTCATTATGAATGAGGAAAGTATTTCCATTCCTCTTGGGTGTATCTTGTTATTATTGTTAGAGGACTCAACTTTTTAGAGAGATAGGAAAATTAAAATTGGTTTATATGTAGGGGTAGTATTGAATAGGAATGAAGGATTACCTTGAAGCTTATATCTATATGTATATTCATAAAAAGAAACAAACAAACATAGGTATATTTATGAAAAAAAGTTAAAGATTTATTATGGAATGTTGTATTAAATATTAAGTTGTAATAAGTGGGTTAAAAATGAAAGAGCAAGAATCATGAGAATGAGTTTAAAATTAAAAAATAAAAATGAAAAGAAGTTAAAAAATAAATGAAAAGCTGTAACTATAAAATATAGAGGATTTAGGGTAGTACCAGTAGCTTAATATATTATTTTTCCCTGGTGTTGGGGTTTTACAGTTTTATGGAGACCCTTTGGTCTTTATCCTCTTATTCTTCTGGCTTGCCTTCTGGGGGAGGGGCCTGTCACGTTGTTTTTCCACCAGTCTAAGCTGAGTCACCCTGCCCCCTATCAAGGGGCTGGGCTCTATGGAAACAGGTTTTTCAGGCTTTTCTTCTCTGGAGGTTTTTGTTCTTTTGTGCCTTTTTGCAGATTTTTGGATTGTAAGAGCAAAGTAAGCTGTCCACACCCAGACCTCCATCTCAGAAAGAAGCCTCAGTCTGCTCCACTCTGGATGGCCTGGAACACAGACTCCCCTTCTGTATTCTACCCCATACCCCACCATCTCTCACAGGTAGTGCACAACCCCAGTTGCCAGCCAGAATGGTGCCTGAGGCCCCAGCTTGTCCCTTCAGTCCCTTGCCCCAGAAACCACAAGTGATATCAGTTTGTGCAAGCCTGTAGCTGTCGCACCACTCTCTGGAGCCCACATCCACATTGGGTATTCTCAGACCTAACGGTCCCACACATTGTGGTCCTGCCTGTTGCAGTTCCGCATGTTGCAGGGAAGGCTGCAGGAATAGTGACCTCCAGTGCAGGTTGTGTGCACCTAGCCAAGCGGTGGTGCAAGCACAGCTTCAGGGATTCCTCACCACCACCGGGTTTCCTCAGGCACAGGGGAGCACCTTTTACCACTGGCCCAGGACTGCAGTTTTATGTCCCTGCCAGTGGCCATCATATTCCCCCAGTTGTCTCTTAAGACCTTTTTGTTTTTGAGTGCTTTTATCCAGACTGCAAGTTAATGCTGGTCCCCAGACACAGGGCACTTTCATATTAGGGTATTACTTTCCAATGGGTTGCTTCTGGTGGCTCCCTCCCTCTTCTGTTTATCTTCTGAAATCAGTCCGTGCACTCCCGCTCCACTTTATCTCTCTGCTGATGCTCTTCTGCCCCTGTAGAAATCCAAAAATGTGTAGTCTTACATCTCAGGCTGATTTCATGGGTGTTCAGAGTGTTCTGATAGATATTTACTCACTTCAGGGGACCCTTTGAAACAGGGTATCCTACTTCTCTGCCGTCTTGCCTCCCTCCTGCAATATAGCTTAAAGTCCAGAATCTTGATGCCTGTAGGTTTGCTTTTTATTTCCAGGAATGCTTTGACTATTTGGAGTCTTTTTTTGGTTCCAAGAAACGTTAGGATTGTTTGTTTTATCTCTGCGAATCATGCTATTGGTGTTTTCATAGGGATGGCATTGAATGTGTAGATTGCTTTTGGTAGTATAGACATTTTAACAATGTTGGTTTTCCAATCCATGAGCATGGAATCTTTTTCCGTTATTTTGTGTCCTCTTTACTTTTTTTTTCATAAGTGTTACATACTTTTCAGATTACATATCTTTTACTCTTTGGGTAGGGTTATTCTGGTATCTTACAGTTTTTGGTACAACTATAAATGAGATCAATTTCTTGAGGTTTTTTTTTTTTATCTGCTTCATTATTGAGGTATAGAAATGCAACAAATTTCTGTGAATTTATTTTATATCCTACAACTTTGCTGAATTCATGTATTCTCACAATTTGGGGGCTGAGTCTTTCTGGTTTTCTACACAGAGTATCATGTTGTCTGCAATATGTGAATGTTTGACTTTTCCTTGCTAATTTGGATGCCTTTTATTTTTTTATTTTATTTTTTAAAGATTTTATTTATTTGACAGAGGAAGTCACAGTGAGAGGAAACACAGGAGGGGGGTGTAGGAGAGGAAGAAGCAGGCTTCTGGCATAGCAGGGAGCCTGATGAGGGGCTCAATCCCAGGACCCTGGGATCATGACCTGAGCTGAAGCCTGCTACTTAACAACTGAACCACTAGGCATCACATTGGATACCCTTTATTTCATTTTGTTGTCTGATTGCTGAAGCTAAGACTTCTGGTACTATGTTAAAGAACAATGGTGAGAGTGGACATTCTTATATTTTTCCTAACTGTAGATGAAAAACTCTGTTTTTCCCTATTGAGGATCGAATTAGCTGTGGGGCTTTTATATATGGCCTTTATGATGTTGAGGTATGTCCCACATATGTCTACTTCCTTTTTTTTTATATATGTCTACTTTCTTAAGGGTTTTTATCCAGAATGAATACTGTATATTGTCAAATGCTTTTTCTGCTTAAGAGGATCATATTGTTCTTATCCTTTTATTAGTGTGATGTATCACATTGATTGATTTGTGAATATTTAATCACCCCTCCAGTCCAGGAATAAATCCCACTTGATTTGGTATATAATTATTTTAATGTGATTTGAATTCAATTTGCTAATATTTTATTGAGAATTTTTGCATCTGTATTGCTCAGGGATATTGGTTTGTAATTCTCCATTTCAGTGGAGTCTTTGTCTGGTTTTTGAATCAAGGTCATGCTGGCTGCTTAGAAGAATTTTGGAGTTTTCCTTCTATATCTGTATTTTGGAACAGTTTAAGAAGAATAGGTATTAACTCTTTTTTAATTGTCTGGAAAAATTATCTTAGGGAGCTAAATATCTGGCCCTGGGCCTCTGTTTGTTGGGATATTTTTGATTACTCTTTCAGTTTCTTTGTTGGTTATGGGTCTGTTCCAATTTTCTACTCCTTCCTTTTTCACTTTTGGTAGTTGTCTGTTTCCAGGTATTTATGTACTTCTATATTTCCCGATTTGTTGGCATTTTTTCCCATAACATTCTCTTATAATTGCTTGTATTCCTGTGGTGTTGGTTGTGATCTGTACTTTTTCACTTGTGATTTCATTTATGTGGGTCTCTTGTCTTTCTTTTTTCTTTTTGATAAATCTGGCTAAGGATTTATCAATTTTATTAAGTCTTTCAAAGAATAAGCTCTTAGTTTTGTTGATCTGTTCCACTTTTTTTTCTATATCATTTATTTTTGCTCTAATCTTTATTATTTCCCTTCTGCTGCCTTTAGGCTTTATTTGCTGTTTCTTTTCTATTTCCTCTAGATGTAAGGTTAGGCTGTGTATTTGAGAATTTTCTAGCTTCTTGAGGTAGTCCTGTATTGTTATATACCTCCCTCTTAGGATCTCCTTTTATGCATCTCAGTGTTTTTGGACCATGGTGTTTTCATTTACATTTGTTCCATTTTTTTTTAATTTCTTCTTTAATATCCTAGTTAACCCATTCATTCTTTAGTACAATGCCCTTTGACCTCTATGTATTTATGGTCTTTCCAAATTCTTTCTTATGGTTGACTTCAACTTTCATAACATTGTGGTCTGAAAATATGAAAATATGCATGGTATAATCCTGATCTTTTTGTACTTGTTAAGGGCTGGTTTGTGGCCCAGTATGTGATCCTTTCTGGGGAATGATCCTTGTGTACTTGAAAAAAATTTGTTTTCTTCTTCTTTAGGATGAAATGTTTTGAATATATCTGCTAGTACAGTTTATTAGTTTATCATTCAAATCCATTGTTTCTTGTTGATTTTCTTTTTAAATGATCTATCACTTTGAGTGTGTTGTTAAAGTCCCCTACCATTATTGTATTATTGTAAATGATTTTCTTTATGTTTATTATTAATTCATTTCTATATATTTATGTGCTCCCGTGTTGGGGACATAGCTATTTATAATTGACAGATCTTCTTGATGGATAACCCCCTTAATTTTGATATAGTGCCCTTCTTCACCTTTTGTTACAGACTTTGTTTTAAAATCTAGTTTTTCTATTATAAGTATGGCTACACCACCTTTCTTTTGATGTCCTTTAGCATGATAGATGGTTCTCCATCTCCTCACCATCAAGTTACAGCCATCTTTAGGTCTGAAGTGATTTGAGTCTCTTGTAGGCAGTGTATAGATGGGTCTTGTTTTTGTTTTTGTTTTTTAATAAATTCTCTTACCATATGTCTTTTGATTGGAACAAATAATCTATTTATTTTCAGAATGGTTAGTTAGTGCCATTGTGTTACCTGTAAATTTGGTGCTTCTGGTGATGTTCTCTGTTACTTTCAATTGTTTGTTCCTTTCCAACTTTCTTTCCTATTCAAAGCCTCACCTTTAATATTTCTTGCAGGACTGGTTTAGTGGTCCAAATTCCTTTAGTTTTTGTTTGGCTGGGAAGCTCTTTATCTCTCCTCTATTCTTTTTTTAATGATTTTATTTATTTATTTGACAGAGATCACAAATAGGCAGAGAGGCAGGCAGAGAAAGAGGGGTAAGCAGGCTCCCTGTTGAGTGGAGAGCCTGATGTGGGACTCACTATAAGGACCCTGAGATCATGACCTGAGCTAAAGGCAGAGGCTTAACTCTCTGAGCCACCCAGGCACCCCTCTCCTCTATTCTTAATGATGGTTTTTCTGGGTAAAATATTCTTGATTGCATATTTTCCAATTCAGCACATTGAATATATCATGTCACTGTCTTCTGGCCCACCATGTGACTGTGGACAGATCTGCTGTTAATCTTATTTATCCTCCCTTGTCAGTTAAGGACTTTTTTCCCCTTACGGCTTTCAGGACACTTTCCTGAATTTTGTGAATTTGACTAGGATACATCTTGGTGTAGGCTGGTTTTTGTTGAATGTAATGTGAGTTCTCCGTGCCTCTTGGATTTTGATGTCTGTTTCCTTTCCCAGATTCAGGAGGTTTTCAGCTATAATTTACTCAAATAAACCTTCTTTTTCCCCCTCTTCTTTTGAGACTCTTATGACATGAATGTTATTACATTTTATTATGCTGCTGAGTTCCCTAAATCTACCTTCATGTTCCATTATCTTTCTTTTGTTCTTCCTCTAAGCTTCATTATTTTTATATAATTTTATCTTCTATATCACTGATTTGCTTTTCTACTTTGTCCATCCTCATGTTTGCATCCTGTCAGCTTTGCATCTCACTTATAGTATTTTAAATTTCAGCCTGACTAGTTTTTAGTTCTTTTATCTCTGCAGGAAAGGATTCTTTAGTGTGTTCTATGCTTTTCTCCAGCCCAGCTAGTAGTATCCTTATGATCATTGTTTTAATTCTGGTTCCAACATCTTATTTATATCTGTTTTGTCTAAGTCCCTGGACATTACTTCTTCCTGTTCTTGTCATTTTGTCTGAGTCATTGTATGTGTGTGTGTGTGTGTGTGTGTGTGTGTGTGTGTAATTGTTAGAAAAGTCTGTTATATTCCTGCTTCTGAGAGTAATGGTTATATTTAGGAGAGGCCCTATACTGTCTTGGGCCTCCTGCTTTATGAGCTTTATGAGGTGTTTCAGAGTGTGCACTGTGCTTTTGTGTTTTGGTTACTCTTTCCTTCAGGTCAGTCCTCTGCAGAGTTTCTCCTTGCCTTAAAGGGAGTATTTGGACATTCTCCACTGTCCAGCAAGTTTTACTTAGGTGTGTTTTGGTTTGCTTCTCAAATGAAGCTTGATCCTAGGGTCCCTGGGTGGCTCAATTGGCTCATCATCTGCCTTCAGCTCTGGTCATGATCTGTGGGTCCTAGGATCAAGCCCTGTATTGATTTCTCTGCTCAGCGGGTAGCCTGCTTCTCTCTATCCCTCTCCTGCCACTTTGCCTGCTTGTGTGTGTGCTCTCTGTAAAATAAATAAATAAAATCTGTTAAAATTTTAAAAAGAAAGAAGCTTGATCCCATTTCCCCTGGAGCTGAAGCTTCGTAGCTCTCTACCATCCATAGATCTTGTATGTGCAAGGAATTTGTGCTGGTCTTCTGGAGGAGGGTCTTGCTGTGCTGATTTCTCAGATGGACTGGCTCTAGTGAAGATACACCTGCAAGGCACAAGGTGGGTGTTTTGTCCAAGCTGTTCTAGCCTACACTTGGGGTGCTGTGTTTCTCACTAACGTTGGTCAGTGCTGATGCAATGTTTTGTTCTCTGTCTCATAATGGGGAATTCACTCCTGTCACCCTTCATGAAGTACTCACAGATGAGCAAATAATCTCCCCTTTAGTGTCATTAGCTTCACCATATCCCTGCCTTCACCCTGGCTCCAAGCTCACTGTCTTCCAGGCAGCACAGCACCTCTGTCTTTTATTTCAGGACCATGACTGAGTTTCAAAACTCCAAGTTTTAGGGACCTGCATGGCACAGATCTACACTGATCCTTTAGGAGAGGGTCTTGCTACACTGTCTCTGGTGCTGGTCTGTCCCAGAAAAGCAGTCACGTGACCATGCAGTGGTTCAGAATTTATATTATATTGCAGCAAAAATGCCAGCACCAAGATTTGCTGCTATCAGCAGGTGTGTCTGTTCTTCTGGTAGTGAGCGGGGCAGTACATGGGCTCCTGCCACCTCTTTTGTCCCCAGAGTGGCCATGCCACCACTCTCAAATGAGCTCCAAGAAGGGGAACTCTTCTTCCCTGTGGGATCCAGAGGATCCTTAGACAGCCCTGCCTGCTTGTGGGCCTCAGCCCTCCTTCCCCACAGGTGCGCTGCTAAGCCTACCTAGGCACAACACTGACAAACTTGTAGGCTTGTAAAACTTCAGACTTTGAGCTCTGCTGGGTTATAAACTTTCAGTAAGTAGTCAGCCCCTCTCCTTTTCCCAGGCAATGGTTTTGGAGAAGACCTTTTCTTGAGCAGTCCCCTGTATGCTTTCTCTCTCTATTTCTCACTCCTCTCTCTGTGATGAGAATTCCTTCTTCTCTGCAACACCCACAAAATTATTTTCTCCCCCCAAATGAACCCTCCACAGCTCCATATTTCACAATGTGACCATTGTTCTATCTCTAGATATGTAGTTTATTCTGTCATTCCTCAGACTGACTTCCTGAGTATTCACAATAATTTGCTATTTATCTAGCTGTGTTTGAGGGATGAAGCAAGCTTAGGGTTCCCCTACTCCTCCACAATCTTAACTCTGAGGCCAAAAATGTTATTTATTTTTGACAGATTTTTGACATTGTTAATTTATATGATAGTAAAATAATTTCAGTGTAGTTAATATACAGTGTTGTCTTGGTTTTAGGTGTACAATGTAGCAATTCAACAATTTCATGTATTTCTTAGTGCTCATCAAAGTAAGTGTGAAAGATGTCTTTTAACACTATAATCCAAGTCTGTATATGTAGTATGTTGATCCTTATATTTTGAAACAATTTATGTAAAACAGAAAACATGTCTTGATTTTTCAAAATTTCACAGTTGCAATATTATAAGATTTCTTATATGAGAAAACACACTAATGCAGGTATAATTCCAAAGATATTATAGAGTCTTATTCCATCTTGTGAAAATTTGGATTGAAGTGGAAAATAGATTATTAAAAACAAACTATAGAGTGCTTCATTGGAAGGGTACCTGGGTGGCCCAGCCAGTTCATTGTCTGACTTTAGCTCAAGTCATGATCTCAGGGCCCTAGGATGGAGCCTGGCATCTGGCTCCCTGATCAGCATGAAGTCTGCTTCTCCCTCTCCCTCAGCCTCTCCCTTTGCTTGTGTTCTTTCTCTCTATCTGTCTCATAAATAAATAAATAAATAAATAAATAAATAAATAAATAAATAAATTTATTTTGTTGAATGTCTGTGTCATGAATAGCAACATTTTCAAAAATTAGAAGAGAGGTATTTATAAGACTCTGAACTGCTAGATGAATGATTCACTCTTTATGTTGGTAGTATTATGTCTTACATTCCCATTTATAATATCAAAATATTTCACCATGTTTAGTGTTAGGATAGTGAGCCAACAAAAGCAGTAGTGATTTGTCACATTATTTGTTACTATCGTTTAAGAATATTTCAAGTCAAGTATCACATGGTTTCACTTACTCGCGGTGCATGAGGGGTAACCTGGAGGACAGTGGGAGAAGGAAAGTAAATGGGAAGTAGGGTAATTCAGGGAGAGAAATGAAACAACAGAGACTTTGGACACAGAAACAAACTGAGGGACTTGGAGGGAAGGGGGTGGATGGATGGGAGAGCCTGGTGGTGGGTACTGGGGGCACCTAATGCGTGAAGCACTGGGTGTGGGGAATGGGGAATGAATCTTGGAACACTGGAAAATAAAAAGAAAAAAACTTAAGTAACAATAAAAAAAAGAATATTTCCATTTAGTACTATTACTTTTCTTATAATTTAAATGAACTGAAATACAATTTTTGAATGAGTAAGTGTAAAGAAATGTTCACATAGAATATTGCAAGTAGCTTCATCAGCATTTAATAAAGCTCAGGAAAAAGATAGTGGCCAAATATTTTCTTAGCATTTTCCAGAATCTACTACAAGGCATCCTATTTTCTATAGAGTTCTCTATGACTTATTTTTTATAGACAAGACAATGAAATAGGTCTTTATGCTACTGAAGTGTGTGTAGCAAAATTTAGAATCTTAAAAAGGAAATATAGAAATTGCATTCAAATTATTTTATTTCTGTTATTTTTTTTTATTTTCTCCTTTCACACTTTTTATTTATTTTTTTAAATTTTTTAAAAGATTTTATTTATTCGACAGAGAGAAACACAGCAAGAAAGGGAACACAAGCAGGGGGAGTGATAGAGGGAGAAGCAAGCTTCCCGCCGAGCAGGAAGCCCAATGTGGGACTCAATCTCGGGTCTCCAGGATCATGACCTGAGCCGAAGGCAGTCGCTCAACCAACTGAGCCACCCAGGGGTCCCTCACACTTTTCAAAACATGTATTATTCATCTAACATTACTATTAAACTAATTAGAAACTCCAGGAACACATAAATTATGTTCTTAAAAGGACTGAATTTATTTTAAAGCATTGTGTTAAGTTTGAATCTCAGTAAACAAGGCCATTTCTTCATTATAGGTTGATTTTGGCAAAGAGCACAGACTTAGATATATCAAATGATATGATAAAGTAATTTAAATTAAAAGCGTTTTCTTAAGTTTTAGTGTGGAATCAAAGTAAAATATGTATATCTTCTAGGTAAGTAATTTAAGCCATAATGTTTCTTGTTTTCTTGGAGGCTTTCATAATTAAAATAAAAAAAATAGACCTTTTATCTGATACTTGTGCTATTCACTGGAATAAAAGTATAGAAAATATTCTCTCTGCTTAGATTAGTAAATTCATGCAATATGTGGCTAAGCTGAAACAAGTATATCAAATATCTAAGAGGTAGTATCATTCATGATCACAAGTTGTTTCAAAAGGGAGAACCACGAAAAATTTTTTTTTAGCAAAGATCCTGCAAAAACCAGTCTTGGGAACTGAGTGCTTAACTATCTTATAATAGTTAATTAAAAGTCTGAACTCTTGGGGCGCCTGGGTGGCTCAGTTGGTTAAGCGACTGCCTTCGGCTCAGGTCATGATCCTGGAGACCCAGGATGGAGTCCCACATCGGGCTCCCTGCTCGGCGGGAAGCCTGCTTCTCCCTCTCTCACTCCCCCTGCTTGTGTTCCCCCTCTGGCTGTGTTTCTCTCTGTCAAATAAATAAAATCTTTAAAAAAAAAAAGTCTGAACTCTTTGCAAAAGGATGCTATTTTTAAACTTCTTTGCTATCCTACATTCATAATATACATATGCATATTTCACTGGGGCAAGTGACTTAGAAACATGATTGCAACCTAGCTGTACAATTAAGCAAGGAACTTGTCAACTGAATGCATCTAATTTTGTAGGAAGTCATCTGTTTTAATCATGGACTTGTACAATGAAAGGCTACATTTAGAAACCTAAAAAACCTATGGTTTATTATATAGAAGTTTCAGTTACAAAATAATGGGAATGTTATAATTACCATAAGAAATAATAATGTCTAGCATATCATAAACACTACCTGCAGCTACCTTCTAATCACAAAAATATCACATCAAAAGGACACATATTTTTATTAACCAAAATTGTTGAGACAATTTGGGAACATGAGACGGATTCTTTCTTTCACTCTGTGTTTTAAATTTCTCAACATAGAGCTACAGATATACCTAAGCTGCAATAATAACACCAAGAAAGGGACAGATCTTTGCTTTCTAAAATAACTGAAGTACACAATATGCCTTGGAAGATAACAATACTATTACATGATATCTCAAAATTTTATGCGCACCTCCCATTCTCCTCATCACAATAGTCATATTTTAATAATTTATTCTGATTGTTTGCAGGTAAAAACCAACTAATCTATTATCTCAACATTAAGCTTATTTCTCTTGAAGCCAAGATAATTTTAAAAGCAATAGAAATTCCTTTTTCAGGATGCTTAAGACAGAATGTTTCAGGTTCATACTTGCTGCTTTACCTGAGCTTCTGCTTCCTGAAATGAAAAAAAAAACAGATATATTTAAATATCATAAAGTAGACACCTATGTACATTTTGGATAAACTATATTAGCTCTAATTATTAAGAATAATCAAAAGTGGAGTGCCTGGATGGCTTAGTCTGTTGAGCATCCAACTCTTGGCTTCTGCTCAGGTCATGGTCTCAGGGTCCTGGGATCTAGTGAGTCCTGTGACTGATTCTGCTGTCAGTGGGGAGTCTATTTCTTTCCCTCTCTCTCCCTCTTCCTTTGCCCCTCCCCACCATGTGCACATGCTCTCTCCTTCTCTCTAACATAAATAGATAATTCTTTAAGAACTGAATATTCAAAAAAGAAAAAAATGGCTCCCAGGGAAAACTGTTTAAAAATTCTTAATAGACGAATGTATAAAGAAAATATGGTCCATATATACAATGGAATATTGCACCTCCATCAGAAAGGATGAATACCCAACTTTTGTAGCAACATGTATGGGATTGGAGGAGATTGTGCTCAATGAAATAAGCCAAGCAGAGAAAATCAAGTATCATATGGGTTAATTTACTTATGGACCATAAGGAGTAACATGGAGGACAGTGGGAGAAGGAAAGGAAATATGAACTGGGGTAAATTAGAAAGGGAAATGAAGCATGGGAGACTTTGGACTCTGAGAAGCAAACTGAAGGTTTTGGATGGAGGGCGTAGGGGTATGGGTGAGCCTGGTGGTGAGTATTGAGGTTACAAATTGCAGGGAGCACTGGCTGTGGTGAATAAACAATGAATCTTGGAACACTGAAAAAAATAAAATTAACTGTTATTAAAAAAAAGAAGTTCAGAAAAAAATCTTAATAGAAAAACTATAAAAGGTGTCTGGGTTTCTCAGTTGGTTGTCTGCCTTCAGCTTAGTTCATGGTCCCACTGTCCTGGGATTGACCCACATCAGGCTCCCTGCTCAGTGTCTACTTCTCTCTCCCCTTCTCCCTCTGTGTGTGTGCGAACCCCCTAGCTCTCACTCTCTCTGAAATAATAAATAAATAAATAAATAAATAAATAAATAAATAAATAAATAAATAAACAAACAAACAAACAAATAATAAAATCTTAAAAAAAAACAACTGTGTCGCCTGTGCGGCTCAGGTCATGATCCCAGAGTCCCAGGATCAAGCCCCGCATCAGACTCCCTACTTGGCAGGAAGCCTGCTTCTCCCTCTCTTACTCCTCCTGCTTGTGTTCCCTCTCTGTTTTTCTCTCTGTCAAATAAATAAAGTCTTTAAAAAGAAGAAAAACCATAAGATAGACACTTCTGCTTAGAAGTAGCTATATAGAAGACTGCCCAATCATTACTAATTATTTGAAATAATTCCATAAAAGCAAGTGATTTACAAGTACAGTTCATATTTTATTTAAAAGTAGATGATTTCCTTTCTGTGTGATTTTTCACCAAAACTGAGTGTTCAAAAATATTGTCACTTAAAGTTTACAGTTAATTGTTTTGTTTAATTAAGGTTGAAATTACTTGGAAAAGTGTGCAGGTTGTTAAAATATTGTTGCTTTTAAATTTTACAACTGTAGGCATGAAAAGAGATCAAGCTCTTTTTGTTCTCCTCTGGGCAATTAGTATCTTTAGCATAAGAACTCTGACCTGTTGATGTGCTCTGGCACCTACCATAGTACTTGACACAAAATATATTGCAAGAGAAGTTTGTGGAACTAAAGATGGGTGGTAAGAGTGACTTTGGTGAAAAAAACTTCAGAGTTAGATTGTAGAAATCATGTATACTAGACGATATCATTCTAAACATGTGCCATAAGTTGGATACGTGATAGTCTCAGGAAGAGTGGGAACAGTTGAATACTCCAAAATGAGGATCTGATACTATGCCCAAGAAAAGAGGGGAAAGAAAAAAATGATGTTAAATTTTTACAAAACAAAAAAGGGACATATGAAAGAAAGCAGGAAACCACAAATGGTGTAGAGGCTGTGGAGAAAGGGGAACCTTCTTAACTGTTGGTGGGACTGCAAATTGGTGCAGTCACATTGGAAAAGAGTGTGGAGATTTCTTTAAAAAATTAAAAATAGAGCTACCCTATGACCCTGCAATTTCACTACTGGGAATTTTCCCCAAAGATACAGATGTAGTAAAAAAAAAACAGGGCTATATGTTCCCCAATGTTCATAGCATCAATGGTCACAATCACCAAAATGGGAAAAGAGCCAGGATGCCCTTCAACAGATAAATGGATGAAGAAGATATGGTCCATATATACAATAGAATATTATGCCTCCATCAGAAAGGATGAATACTCAACTTTTGTATCAACATGGATGGGATGGAAGGAGATTATGCTGAGTGAAATAGGCTAAGCAGAGAAAGTCAAATATCATATGGTTTCACTTACTTATGGAACATAAAGGAATAACATGGAGGACATTAGCAGAAAGAAAGGAAAAGTGAAGGGAATGGAAATCAGTGGGAGATGATCCATGAAAGAGTGTGGACTCTGAGAAACAAACTGAGGGTCTTGGAAGGGAGGGGGTGGAGGTATAGTTGAGCCTGATGGTGGGTATTGACGGCACATATAGCATGGAGTACTGGGCGTGGTGCATAAACAATGAATCTTGGATCACTGAAAAAAATAAAATTATTATTAAAAATAAATAAATAAAAAGAAGGACACCAGAGAGGACACAGAATTTAATGTTTAATACATCTTTAACAAAACAGATATAAAATACTACTGACTCACCTTCCAAAACCCTTCAAAAAAAAGGCCCTAAGCTCTTTTAAAACTTCAAACCTAGTGTTTGGCTGTCAAAATGAATGTATCTTAGGGGCGCCTGGGTGGCTCAGTTGGTTGAGCGACTGCCTTCGGCTCAGGTCATGATCCCGGAGACCAGGCTCCCTGCTTGGTGGGAAGCCTGCTTCTCCCTCTTTCACTCCCCCTGCTTGTGTTCCCTCTCTGGCTGTGTTTCTCTCTGTCAAATAAATAAAATCTTAAAAAAATTTTAAAAAAAATGAATGTATCTTAGAACCACATTATACATTTTGTTACATTTTATGAAACAAAATTCCATGAATTTCTTCACACAGAAAAGGAATTTTACACCAAGACCCCTTAAAGGCCTAGCACATATAGTTGGGGAAATAGTTATATAAAAATGTTAATATGTCCTAATCTGAAGTCCTTTTTCTTATGCACATCTAATGCCTCTGAGTAACTTTGGAAGTATTTTGGAAACAGCTAATTCCCTAAAGTCATATCCTATCAATCCTTGCTGTAATTAGTCATAAACACTTTAGCCCCTCTTATCCCTTTTTTTTTTTTTTTTTTTTTTTTTTTTTTTTTTTTTTTTTTTTTTTTTTTTTTTTTTTTTTTTTTTTTAAATTTTTTTCAGTTGATGGAATTTTATTTTTTTATTTTTTATTTTTTTTTTTTTTTAAAGATTTTATTTATTTGACAGAGAGAAACACAGCCAGAGAGGGAACACAAGCAGGGGGAGTGAGAGAGGGAGAAGCAGGCTTCCCGCCGAGCAGGCAGCCCGATGTGGGACTCGATCCCGGGTCTCCGGGATCATGACCTGAGCCGAAGGCAGTGGCCCAACCAACTGAGCCACCCAGGCGTCCCTCCTCTTATCCCTTTTAATGGAAGAATTTATAAGTAAAGACATCCAAAACCAAAAGGCAATTCAAAATTCCTTATGATTTATCTTTTTTAACACATCACATTTAAATTATTTATTTTTTGAATTACATTTTATCCACCATATATGTAATTAGGCTAAAATATTTGTTATTACACAGATGTAAGTAGGCAATATTTATAGTTCATGGATTATCTAACCAACCAGAAGTATTTGGAAACATGCATATGAAGTATCCTCCTCTTCTATTTTTAACGTAAACATCATTCTATAAATTTACTGGTTTTGAGTCAGATAATCCTGGGTTAAAATTCTAGCTCTGCTACTCAATTATTATGTAACCCTGGGAAAATTACTTAATTATTTGAGCCTCAGTTTCTTTCTCTAAAAAGCCACTGAGGACACCTAGCTCATAAGGATGATATAAGGATAAAATAATATCTATGTGAAGTGTTTAGCTTAGTGCATGGCCCATTACAGGCATCCATCTTTCTTTCCTGCTTTTCTCCACTCCACTTTTTGCCTAATAACTAGGACCAACACCACAGCTAAGTGATATTAATATAAAATTTCTCTTGGGGTCGCTTGGCTCAGTTGTTTAAACGACTGCCTTCGGCTCAGGTCATGATCCCGGAGTCCTGAGATTGAGCCCCGCATCGGGCTCCCTGCTCCGCAGGAAACCTATTTCTCCCTCTCTCGCTCCCCCTTGCTTGTGTTCCCTCTCTAGCTGTGTTATCTCTGTCAAATAAATAAATAATGTCTTTAAAAAATTTCTCTTGGAGATATAGTAAAATAAGATGGGCTTAGTGGAAATAAGAATGCTTCAAATCTCACAGCAGAGGTAGATTCCATTACTCCTTAAAGCAGGGTGGTTCACCAAAATTAATGAGAACATTTCTCTAACCAGCATTCTCTACTCCTTCAACATACTAGTAAATACCAATTAATGATTTTTTTCTCAACATAAGCATCACCAGATTTTTACTTTTTAGTATAAATACATTTTCTTTCGTATCTGAAAATAATCACCTCCACTATAAAGAAATGCGAGTGCTAAGGAATGAAGGAATGAACTTTTGTATTAATAAAAGAGAGTAATTCATAAATATCAATATGCCCTGCTTAAATGCATCTAATATAAAAAGTAATCTTAAAATTGCCTTTCACAGGAGAATTCCTTGCCTTATGGAAATATATATGCCATAAGGTACTTTCAAATATCAAGTTCTCTACTGCATTGGTTTTGAACAAATTTTAAATGTAAAGATAATGTATGCTAATTATTTGGAAAGTGAAGAAGAGAAAAATAATCACATTTAGCTATGGTTAAGTTCAGTCTCTAATATAATTAGAATATTAATTATACAGTAAAAACAACTATGAACTCATTTTTATTTTTTATTTTTATATTTATATATAAAATATAATTATATATATTTTATTTTTATATATAAAAATAAAAATAAAAATAAAATATATTAAGAATATATTTTACATATGAAATATTTTTATATTACATATTTTTATATTTATATAAAATATATTTTATTTTCATTGTATTTTTAAATATTTTATCTATTTGTATTTACCTATTTGACACATAGAGAAAGAAAGAGAGCACAAGCAGGGAAAGCTGCAGGCAGAGGGAGAGGGAGAAGCAGGCTATCTGTTGAGCAAGCAAGGAGCCCAATGTGGGTCTTGATCCCAGGACCCTGAAATCATGACCTGAGCTGAAGACAGATGCTTAACTGAGTGAGCCACCCAGGAACCCCTACAAACTCATTTTTTAATGAAAACATTAGTTCGTTCAGTGAATAAGCTATTTTTGTTGACTCGTGTTTGGATGTTTAACTTGTTTTCAAAGTTTCAAGATTATATAATGGTTTGGTCTATCTCTAATACTAATTTCTCCGATTTTTTTACAATCCATACAGCTGCCAATGTTCTTAAAATATAGATCAGATCACATCTTAAAAATGCAGAGATAAAGAAATGAAGAGATAAACTAATCAATGTCTTCCATTTCCTCCCATGGCTTTTGGATACCTAGAGGAGAAAGCTGAAAGCACCTAACAGAGCATTCATAATTTAGTCCAAACTTACCAATCCAACCTAGCCAATCTCGTGTTCTCTATTTAATATGCCCTATTCTGGAGACATACTGCACTTACTCTGCTCCCTGAACATACCGTCATGTGAAGCTACATCTCAGTGCAGTGGTTCCTGTCACTGCCTCTGTGAAAGACATCTTAGTGTCATTTCAGTATTTTTGAATCTTAACAGCTCAACTGTCATTTCCTCTGTGAAATTTTCCCCAAATTCCTTAGTAATAATTTATTATTACTTCCTCTGAACACCTACAACACTTTATCAAGGGCATACAAAATTTACCATATGTAAGATTATAATTATTTGTAGACATTTTTGTCATAGAATTAGTGTATACTTTTCCTTCACTAACACTTTGAAGGTAGTGACTATGCTTCATTATCCATATATGTCCCATCATTAATGTCAAGTTAGTGCTTGACAGTCAATACTTGCTGAATGAATAAGTAAATGCATGACTCCTAATTTTCATTGAAGGAGTGGGAGTAACCAGTCACAGAAAATAGATTAACTTTCCTTTCATATTTTCTCTTATCAGCACTGAAATCCATGACTTAATTTGGGTTTTCCTAATTCGATAAATGAAAATATTTTACCTAGTATTTCTTACAACTCAAACTATACAGAGCCTAAAATAAGACATTTTATCCATGGGAAAAGAAGTTTCAGCAAGGAAACAGAATTTTGCAATGACTCAGAAAACAATGCCAGTGAATGTTCTCTGCTGAAAACATGAGCAAAAACATACTCTCAAAATTGGAGGAGTTTTAGTTCAAAGAATCTGTTTAACATAAAATTAGTTGCCAAGAACAAAACATAAAATGGTAGAATGGGAGCATATATATTCTTATTAAGCCAGCCTGTGCAGAAAAGACCTATGGTAAAAGGCAGAGATACATTTAGTGCCAATAGCTTTGAGTCATTTCATTAAATAGGCAATTTATTTTTTAATCTTTTCTTTATATGGTCTCCCCTGGAAACACTACCACTTGAAAAATTAATTTGTTGTTGGCAGGGATAAAGTCACAAATTTAGCCAGCAATTTAGTGACCAATATTTGCAACTCAGATGTTTCTGGTTAAAGCATTTGCTTTCATGGGGTTCCTGGATAGCTCTGTCTTCTGCCTTTGGCTCAAGTCATGCTCCTGGAGTCCCAGGACCCAGTACTGCATCGGGCTTCCCACTTGGCAGGGAGCCTGTTTCTCCCTTTCTCACTCCCCCTGCTTGTGTTCCCTCTCAGGCTGTGTTCTCTCTGTCAAATAAATCAATAAAATCTTTAAAAAAATAAACAAACTGAAATTCACTGATAATAATATAATAATATTTGGGGACATTAACACCCCACTTACAGCAATGGACAGATCACCTAAGCAGAAAATCATGATTACCATAAACTAAGATGAGTTCTTTTATGTTAAACCATGACAGCTGAAATAATGGAGTTTTTAAAATTGGTAACCACTTATTTATGAATGAGTCAATGAGAAATTTGCTGCTTTGGATAACCTGATGGGGAAATCACTCCACCTACCTCCTACTCATATAAAACTTTACGTAATTGATTATAGACATCTGTCTGTCCTACCTGGGATTAAGTGCATGCAGAGAAGAAAGATTTCTTTTCAGCTGTTACACTGCCTCTAGCTTAAAATGAATACCTAATAAAGGTAGAAGTCTCACGGACTAGAAAACCCAGCAACAATACAATGACTTATAAAGCAGGAAAAAAAAGAATCATACCTTTGAACCTGGTGGGGCTGTCAAGCCTAAAAAGGCATATACTGCGTTATTTTCTCTGGCTTCAAAGAAGGCATCATAGTCCTTAATGAAAAAAAGGCAAGAAGAATTAGCAATATGCAACCAACAAAGGAAATGAAATAGTACATTTATTCAAAATGAACTCATTGGTCAACATTTTGGGGGTGCATACAGACTATCTAACTTCCAAAATGCTAGAACTTTGGAAACAGTAGTAAAGAGGCAAGACATATCAGATCCAATTTAAAGCGGGTTAGAATATGTGCTGTTCTGTGAGGCAGAAACTGCAAAATGATTTATTCCATATCACATAGCATTCAAATCTCTCTGAGGCCAAGTAGCTTTCTCCACAGTCCAAACCAATGATTTTCCAGTAAGAGGTTGGTTGTTTTGGGTAGGAGGCTGTTGTTCCTGTTTCCCATTATTTCTCTTTCATTATTGATTAAGGTAGAGATTCTCAGAACCTATAGTACACCAGATATTAGCTAGGCCATGAGAGTAATAAATCTGTGCTGTTTTTGGAGGAAGAAAATGAGATTTTCATGAAATATGAACAGAAGTGCAGAAAAAAACAGTAAGAAAAAAAGAAAAAAAAAACAGTAAGATGTTTCAATTCAGGGATCCAAGAAAAACCTGACTGAATTTGTTTGAGTTTCCCACTGCCATCCTCTAAGTCATCAAGCATGCTTTAGAAGCAACAAATAGAATTGCCTAAACTTAGCTATGATATGTAATAAATAACAAATCTACTTAGAAAACATAGCCATTGTCTATACCTGGCCTTACTTTGTTTCTTTGTTTAATTTAAAACACACAGAAACGAGTTTGGCATTTTGGTTGATTTATTGGAGGTGAAAAGCCCTCATAATTTGCTGATTTCTCACCAGTAGATCATCAGTTACAGGGTTAAATTCTGCCACTTGGAGGATCTGGAGATACAAAGGTTAGATATATGTATGATTTCTGGTACTTGGAAGATTTTTTAAGCCACTAATGACCCCAAATTGGACCCTCACCCCCAAGAAACACCAGTTACTCTCTTATTTAGGGATTCTTTCAACATAGTCAGAATTGTTTAGCACCACTTGAGTCTCCCCAAGGATTGACTCAAAGCATCTCACCATGTTCCCTCCATTTGGCAAAGGAATAAACCCTAAATAGCAGGTATTTATGAACAGAATCCTATGAGCTTATTCCTCAAAAATGGAACTAATTGGATCTTAATAGTGATTTCATACCGAGACACATAAGACCTATAAACTACTCAAACTAAACAAACAATATATATCATTTCTACACTCAATCACTTGAAAGTAACCTCAAAATGCTAGTTGAAAGAGTTCAACAGTTACAGAAGGGGTATTTCTTACTGCTTGTTCAAAGTAACAAAAATAACTCATGCCAGTCTTTAAAATCATGTGAAAGAAAGTAGGTTTCAACTATATTGAAATCTGATCATAAAATGCTACTCCAGTTGTCTGTTTAAAGTGTTTTAGGATCAAAGTATATTATCACTTTTTGGCCCTGGACTTAGATTTGTAACTCTGAGACAAAAGAATATGATCAGTTTCTGAATTAAGCCAGATTAATTTATTCTGCAAATATGTACTGAGCACCTACTACACACCAACCATTTTTTGGTGCTAAGAATACAAGGTACACAAAACATTAAGATCTCCATATTTATACATGGTTCAATCCTAGGGAATGCAAATTTATTTTTCTAAAGATTTTTTATTTATTTGACAGAGAGAAACACAGCTAGAGAGGGAACAGAAGCAGAGGGACTGAGAGGGAGAAGCAAGCTTCCCGCCGAGCAGGAAGCCCAGTGTGGGGCTCGATCCTGGGTCTCCAGGATCATGACCTGAGCCAAAAGCAGTCGCTTAACCAGCTGAGCCACCCAGGCGCCCCGAGAATGCAAATTTAAAATATTTACAAAGAGTAAACAAAACCAACTGTGACATATTCTGCTTCTTCTATAGGAGGAAGAAGAAATATATGAGGAAAAAAGAAATATATTTTATTTACACCTCTGGGATTCCAATAGGATTAATCCAGAATGTATTCTACCATATATTGGTATCATATTAATTATTAATCATGAAAAAATGCTCTAGTTATTCATATACATAGCATAAACTCTTTCAGAACCAAGATTATCCTTATAAATGTTGTACCTTCTATAACAGAGCTTCATCTATGTAGTAGAATGGTTATTTCAGTCACATTCCACTCTAGAAATAAGAATCTAAGCTATAGTTCAGTTGTTCTCAACAGGATGTAATTCTCCACCACACCTCCTGGGACATCTGGCAAAGTCTGGAGATACTTTTGGTTTTTCACAACTGGGAAGGTGCTACTGGTGCTTTCAGATGGAAGACAGGGATGCTGCTAAATTTCCTGCAATGCACAGGGCAGCCCCCAACAACAAAGAATTGTCCAACCCAATATGTTAGTTGTGCCAAGGTTGAGAAACCTTGAAACATTTTAAACAAGGGAATTTTATATGAAGAATGTTTTTACAAAGGAACAAATGAAAGGCAAACAGTAAATAACAAGGTAACTTAAAGATTATCAGCAGCAAGAAGCTGTTACCACAGCTATAGCACTAAAGGAAAAAGTGCAGATGATATTACAGAACCCAAGAGCTGGGATACCTGGTACCACAAAGGATACACAGACACTGTCATGGACACCTCCAGAAGTAAGAAGGAGAGGAATACCTTGGCTTTTCCTCTCCTCTGTCTTCCATTTTTTTTCTCCGACCAGTTCTTCTGTTAATGGGTAAACCTAATAGGTAGCCAGTTGGCAATAAAGACTTGGAAATGTAATTTACTGAGATCAGCACCCCCCACACCATAATACAGAATGTTGAAATAAAGGAATGAAGATGTGATCTTTGTATAAATAGGAAAATGAAATATACAGTGGATTAACAGAAAAAGTAAGGCCTTTAGAATAAAACAGATTCAGTAAGTCAATTTTCTTCTAAGCCTCAATGTCTTCATCTAAAATACAATAATAGCAATATCTATCTCACAGGATTAGTATGGAAAATAAATAATAAAATACATATAAAGCATGTAGTACAATAATGGACATACTATATATTTTCTATGAATGATTATATACCCTTCTCCCTAAGAATCTGCATAGGGACAAATTTTAATTTTTGTTATTATTAAACTCCTGACTTAGTGCTTGGTACACAACAGGAATTTGATAAAAATTGGATTCTTTTTTCATTAACAAATATTTGTTTGAGGCTCACATCCTGCCCCTTCCTTTCCAGTTTCCTATTTCTCAGTGATATTTCTATAACACACTCTATTTCTGCAACACACTCCATTTCCATAAGGTGTGGCTTCTGAAGGAGAAATAAACCAAGTCAATGGAGTTTCTGAAATGTTACCCTAATAACCTAAAATATGTTTGTTTTTAAAGCAAATGAATTAAAATTTCTGCTTCAACAAATAATGTTAGGGTAATATATGCTGGCCTATATTGGACTAGATGGCCTCTGAGGCCTCTTCTAGCTCCTGGGATACAGTATTTGAAGACATTTCAATTACAGAGGCACTGAGGTTTCACTATCTAAATGAACAGCCTGATTGCCTTTTTTTTTTTAATCTCCAGAGTACATCATTACACATTGGTCCTGTTAGCAAAAACAGATGAATTCTTCAGGATCCTCCTCAGCACTAAAAAAAAATCAGTTCACAGAGAAAATATTTTGTGCCAATAAAATTCTCAATTTTTCCATTCTCCCTCCCCTAAATTTTCAGAATTGACACACAAAAAAAGATCCCCACCAAAGAGTGTCCTTTTACTTCCATGTAAACCTACAAACTACAAGATTTGAATTGCTGGCTCTAATATGCTTATTCCTCCGTCATGTTAAGTCTGGGGACATAGCAATGGAAACAGTTCTTTACTGGAAATTCCTATAACCTTTACATATGCTTTCCGTATTTTCTCATCACATAGATATGGATTCATAACCACACTCATTATTTCAGGTGTATGCAATTCTTTCCACACCTTACTTCCAACCAGCTCCTTAAGAGAAAAAATAAATTATTTATACTCGTACTTGCCATGGTATCTAGAAAGGCCATAGGTTGCAAATGTTAAATATACAGTGAAAGAAGATTAAAAGAAACTACTCTATGGTTAAATAAAGACTAAATATAGCATACTTGAAGGCACCAGTCACAAAGCAGAAGCCCATTTTTGTTTCGCTTGTTTCTCAAGAGTTCAATTAGCTAACTTAACATTTTCTAAAAATTTATGAATAATGCCATAATAAAAGTATTACTGGCTTCAAGTAGGAAATAAGATATTACTGTTTTTAAATTATTTTTAATCCAAATAAGCAGTTGACCTCTCAGAAGCTTCCTCGTGGACATAGCAGAAACAACACAGTTGCTCTAGATAGAATTAAGATGAAGAAATGGAAAGGCAAGTTGCCTGGCTGGCTTAGTTGATAAAGCATGCAACTCTTGATCTCGGAGTTGTGAATTCAATCTACAGGTTGGGTGTAGACATTACTTAAAATAAGATCATAAAAAAAGAAACGGAAAGGTAACTATATATTCAAGGTCTGTATTTATGCATTTACAGGAAATTTTGAGGGGAATGACTCATCAATTTGCTTCTTAGTAGAAATATCTCAGCTGCCTAGGATGGATGAAGAGATGAACAGGAGAAATGGCTGTATGCAAATTTGGGGGTGGAGTGAAAGGGATATGATGGATTTGAGATGATCCATTTGATAAAACAAGAGTTTAAATTGATTTCTTACCCCACGGTACTGGCTTTCATTGAAAATCTGAGGTGGCAGCGGGTATCCTGTGGCTGGTCGTCTGTTTTCAGGTACGTTTTCTCTCATCCACTTCCGATTCTCTTCATTGGCTGCAATATCTTTTTCTTCAAATCTTATTTTGTTAGCTTCTAAAAAACCAAGCACGTCTTGCTGTTTCTTTTTAATCTGGAAACGAAAGGACAAAAAAACAAAATGTTGAACATATTTTGTTTTACTTTTCTTTTTTTTTTAAAGATTTTATTTATTTATTTATTTGAGAGAGAGAGAGAGTGAGAGAGAGAGAGAGAGCATGAGTGGGGAGAAGGTCAGAGGGAGAAGCAGACTCCCCTTGGAGCTGGGAGCCCAATATGGGGTTCGATCCCAGGACTCCAGGATCATGACCTGAGCTGAAGGCAGTGGCTTAACCAACTGAGCCACCCAAGTGCCCGTTTTTACTTTTCAAATTAATTTTTTAATTATGTTACCTTAGTCACCATGCAGTATGTCAAATTAAAAGTCAGTGTTTGTAAACTGGCAGAAATGAATTCAGACAGGGATCAAGAATCGTGGTTTCACATAAGATAGGTGGTTTTTCCACTTTATTATTTTGTTGTTAATGATGTCTCACAAGTGTACTGAACAGCTTTCAGTCTACAGATCCTTTTGTCAACCTGACCATTTTTTCCCATCAAAAACTCCATATGTAATGATGCAGAAGTAAGGCTAGCCAATGCATATCAATAACCTAAAATGTAGTTAAATCAAAACTGAGTGGTGGGAAGCTGTGCTTCCTGATGATCTATAAGCCTCTCTTAGTTTCAGCCTTTGTAGAAAAACTTTCCAAATGAGTTGAGTCTGTATGGTGTCTTTTATTTATTTTTTTGCCTTCAATTGTATCCTTCATTTTCATTTTTACATTTTTAAATTAAAATCTTCATAATTACTATAGATTCTAAGTGCTTTTAGATCTACCTCATAGCAGAATAATTCTTTTTTAATTATTTTATTTGATTTTTCAGTGTTCCAAGATTCACTGTTTATGCACCACACCCAGTGCTCCATGCAATATATGTCCTCCTTAATAACCACCAACAGTATAACTCTTAAAGAATATACCTATCATTTCTTCCAGTTCTTTGTTATTCAATTTTTATTTTATTCCCAGTTTATTTAGCATACAGTGTTATAATAGTTTCAGATGTAAAATATAGTGATTCAACAATACCATACACCACCCAGTGCTCATCACAAGTGCATTCTTTAATCTTCATCACCTATTTAACCCATTCCCCCACCCACCTTCCATGTAGTAACCAACAGTTTGCTCTCTATAGTCAAGAGTCTGTTTCTTAGTTTGCATCTCTCTTTCTTTTTTCATTTGCTCACTTGTTTTGTTTCTTAAATTCCACATATGAGTGGAATCATATAGCATTTGTCTTTGACTGACATATCTTTCTTAGCATAATACTTTCTAGCTTCATCCATGTTCTTGCAAATAGCAACGATTTTGGTCTTTTTTATAGCTGAATAATGTTCAGTTATTTATAGATATCACACCTTTATCCATTTATCAGTGCACACTTGGACTGCTTCTATAATCTGGCTATTGTATATAATGCTGTAATAAACATGAGAGGGTGCATGCATCCCTTGAATTAGTGTTTCTGTATTTTTGGAGTAAATACTCAGTAGTGCAATAAGGTAGTTCTATTTATAAATTTTTGAGGAAACTCCATACTGTCTTTTGCAGTGGGTACACAAATGTGCATTCCTACCAATACTACATGAGTGTTTCCTTTCCTCCACATCTTATCAACACTCATTTCTTGTGCTTTTCATTTTAGACAATCTGTTAGGTGTGAAATAATATCTCAATGTGGTTTTAAATTGCATTTCTTGGAGTCCCTGGGTGACTCAGTCAGTTAAAATTCTGTCTTTAGCTCATGTCATGAGCTCTGGGTCCTGGGATCAAGCCCCTCATCTGACTCCCTGCTTAGCATGGAGTCTGTTTATTTATTTATTAAATAAATAAAATTTTAGAAAATAAAATAAATTGCATTTTTCTGATGAGTCATGTGGAGCATTTTCTCACATGTCTGTTGGCCATCTATATATCTTAAATTTTCTTTGATTTCAATTTTAGTTGAATTCTAGTTAGTTAGTATATAGTGTAACACTAGTTTCAGGAGTATAATTTATTCATTCATCACTTACGTATAATACCCAGTGCTTATTATAACAATGGCAATCCTTAATACACATCACCTATTTAGCCCAACCCCAACTCACCTCCCTTAATCAACCCTCAGTTTGTTCTCTGCCATTTAGAGTCTCTTATGGTTTGCTTCCCTCTCTCTTTCCCCCGCCTTTAAGTATATCTATCTTTCGTTTCCTAGGTTTCACATATGAATGAAATCATAATTTTCTTTCTCTGACCTATTTTCTTAACATGGTACAATCTAGATCCAGCTGCATCATTGCAAATGACAGGATCTCATTCCTTTTGATGGCTGAGTTATATTCCATTATATATACACATACACCACATCTTCCTTACCCATTCATTAGTTGATGAACACTAGGGCTTTTTCCATATTTCAGCTATTATTTATAATGCTGCTGTGAACATCAGGGTACATGTAACCCTTGAAATATGTTGTTTTTTTTTTATTCTCTGGGTAAATACCTAGTAGTGCAATTGCTGGATCATAGGGTACTTCTATTTTTTAACTTTTTGAGGAACCTCCATAAAGTTTACAAAATAGCTGTACCAGTTTACATTCCATCAACATTGAAAGAGGTTCCCCTTTCTCTGCATACTTGCTAAAATATGTTATTTCCTGTGTTGTTTATTTTACTCATTCTGACATGGGTGAGGTGGTATCTCATTGTGGTTTTCATTTATATTTCCCTGATGATGAGTGATGCTGAGCATCATTTCAAGTGTCTGTTAGCCATCTGGATGTTTTCATTGTAAAAGTAACTATTCATATCTTTTTCCCATTTTTAAAATAGATGATTTGTTTTTTGGGTGTTGAGTTTGATAAATTCTTTATAAGTTTTTGGATACTAACCCTTTATCAGATATGCCACTTGCAAATATCTTTTCCCATTTAGTAAGCTGTTTTTTAGCTTTGTTGATTGTTTCCTTCACCGTGCAGAAGCTTTTTTATTTTGATGAGGTCACAAGAGTTCATCTTTGCTTTTGTTTCCCTTGCTTCCAGGGACATGACTAATAAGAATTTGCCATGGCCAATGTTAAAGAGGTTACTGCTTGTGTTCTCCTCTAGGATTTTGATGGTTTCCTATCTCTTGTTTAGGTCTATTATTTTTTTTTTCTTTCAAGATTCTATTTAAATTCAATTTAATTCAGGGGCACATCGATGGTATAGTTGGTTAAGCATCTGACTCTTGGTTTTGGCTCATGTAATGATCTCAGGGTTATAAGATCAAGCCCTGCATCAGGCTCTGCACTCAGCATGGAGTTGGTTTAAGATTCTCTCCCTTTGTCCCTCCCCACTGTGCATTCTCTCTCTCACCCTCTGTCTGCAAAATAAAAAAAATATTAAAAAATGAATACATGTTAGTTCACATATAGTGCAGTATTAGTTTCAGGGGTAGAATTTAATGATTGATCAGTTGAAAATAACACCCAGTGTTCATTATTTCAAGTGCCACACTTAATGCCCATTATCCAATTATCCCATCCCCCATCTCCCCTCCCACAACCCTCAGTTTGTTCCCTATATTTAAGAGTTTCTTATGGTTTGCTTCCCTGTCTTTATCTTATTTTCTTTTCCTTCCTTTTTCCTATATTTATCTGTTTTGTTTCTTCGATTCCAAACAGGAGTGAAATTTTGTGGTATTTTTCTCTCTGACTGACTTATTTTGCTTATCATAATACACTCTAGTTCCAACCGTGTCTTCTCAAATGGCAGATTTCATTATTTTTTATGGCAGAGTGATATTCCTCTGTGTGTGTGTGTGTGACTTTTTATGCGTTCATCAGTTGATGGACATCTAGGCATTTTCCATGTTTTGGCTATTGCAGATAGTGCTGTTATAAACATTGGGGTGCATGTGCCCCTTTGAATCATTATTTTTGTATTCTTTGGATAAGTACCTAGCAGCAATTGTTGGATCATAAGATAGTTCTATTTTTTAACTTTTTAGAGAACATCCACACTGTTTCCCAGAGTGGCTTCCCCAGTTTGCCTTCCCACCAACAGGGTTCTCCTTTCTCGACATGCTTGCCAACATCTCTTGTTTCCTGAGTTATTTTAACCATTCTGACCACTATGAGATGGTATCTCATTGTGGTTTTGATTTGCATTTCTCTGACGATGAGAGATGTTGAGAATTTTTTCATCTGTCTTTTAGCCATTTGTATTTCTTCTTTGGCATAATGTTTGTTCATGTCTTCAGTCCATTTCTTAACTTATTTTTTTTAATTTTTGGGGTGTTAAGTTTGTTAAGTTCTTTATAGATACTAGCCCCATATCTTCCCCCATTCCATGGGTTGCCTTTTCATTTTCTTTATTGTTTCCTTTCCTGTACAGAAGCTTTTCCATTTTGAATTTATTTTTTCTGTATGGTGTAACAAAGTAACACAGTTTCATTCTTCTGCATGTTGTTGACCAATTTTCCCAACATCATTTGTTGAAGAGACTGCCTTCTTTCCAGTGGATATTCTTTTCTGCTCCGTTGAAGATTAGTTGGCCATATAGTTGTGGATCAATTTCTGGGTTTTCTATACTGTTCCATTGGTCTATGTATCTGTTTTTGTGCTGGTATCATAATGCCTTGAAGACTGTAGCTTTGTAATATTGTTTAAAGCCCAGAATAATTATTCCTCCAGCTTTGCTTTGCTTTTCCAGGATTGTTTTTACTATTTGGTATCTTTTGTGGTTCCACACAAATATTGGGATTGTTTGTTCTAGCTCTGTGAAAAATGCTGTTGGTACTTTGATAGGGATAGCATTAAATTTCCAGATTGCTTTGGGTAAAGTAAACTTTTTTTTATTGTTACTTAATTTTTTTCCAGTGTTCCAAGATTCATTCCCCATTCCCCACACCCAGTGCTCCACGCTTTAGGTGTCCCCAGTACCCACCACCAGGCTCTCCCATCCCTCCATCCCCCTCCCTCAAAGTCCCTCAGTTTGTTTCTGTGTCCAAAAACTTTTAACAATATGCTCCCAATCCATAAGCATGGAATGTTTTTCCATTTCTTTGTGTCTTTCTAAATTTCTTTCATAAATGTTCAATACTTTTAAGATTATACATCTTTTATCTATTTGGTTAAGTTTATTCCTAGGTATCTTATTGTTTTTGATCCAGCTATTAATGGGATCAACTTCTTTTTCTGCTGCTTTGTTGTTGGTATATAGAAGGCAGCAGATTTCTGTACATTGATTTTTTTATGCTGCAACTTTACTGAATTCCTATATCTTTTCTAGAAAGTTTTTGGTGAAGTCATTTGGGTTTTCTACAAAGCATAGCATGCCTTCTGCAAAAAATAAAATTTTGGCTTCATTCTTGCTGATTTGGATGTCCTGTATTTCTTTTTATTGTCTGACTGCTGAAGCTAAGACTTACAGTACTATGTTAAATAGTAATGGTGATAGTGGACATCCTGTCTTGTTTCTGACCATAGAGGAAAACCTCTCAGTTTTCCCCCATTGAGGATGATATTAGCTGTGGGTCTTTCATATATGCCCTTTATAATGTTGAGTTATGTTCCATCTATTACTACTCTTCTGAGAGTTTTTATCAAGAATTGATGCTGTATGTTGCCAAATGCTTTTTCTGCACTATTGAGATTATCATATGGTTCTTACCCTTTCTTTTATTAATGTGGTGTATCACATTGACTGATTTGCAAATATTGAACAATCCTTGCAGCCAAGGAGCAAATCTTATTTGATTATGGTGAATAATTCTTTTCATGTAGAGTTATATTCCATTTGTTCATATCTTGTTAAGAATTCTTTGCATTGGGGCGTCTGGGTGGCTCAGTTGGTTGAGCGACTGCCTTTGGCTCAGGTCATGATCCCAGACACCCAGGATTGAGTCCTGCATCGGGCTCCCTGCTCGGTGGGAAGCCTACTTCTCCCTCTCTCACTCTCACTGCTTGTGTTCCCTCTCTAGTTCTGTTTCTCTCTGCCAAATAAATAAAATCTTAACAAAAAAATAATTCTTTGCATTTATGTTAATCAAAGGTATTGCTCTGTAATTCTTTTTTAATGGGGTCTTTGGTGTTGGAACCTAGGTAATGTTGGCTTCATAGAATGTGTTTGGAAGTTTTCCTCTTATTTCTATATTTTGTAATAGTTTGAGAAGAAGAGGTATTAATTATTTTTCAAATGTCTGGTAGAATTCCCTTCAGAAGCCATCTGACCCTGGACTTTTGTTTGCTGGGAGATATTTGATTATGGATTTAATTTATTTTTTTTATTTAAAGATTTTATTTAGTTATTTGACAGAGAGAAACACAGCTAGAGAGGGAACACAAACAGGGGGAGTGAGAGAGGGAGAAGCAGGCTTCCCACCGAGCAGGAAGCCTGATGCGGGGCTTGATCCCAGGACTCCGGGATCATGACCTGAGCCAAACGCAGATGCTTAATGACTGAGCCACCCAGGCACCCCAACAGATTTAATTGCTTTGTGGATTATGACTCTGTTCTGATTTTCTGTTTCTTCCTATTTCAGTTTTGGTAGTTTGTAGGTTTGTAGGCATTTGTCCATTTCTTTCAGGTCGCCTGGCTTGTTGGCATATAATTTTTCATAATATTCCCCTGTAATTGTTTCTATTTCTTTGTTTTTTGTTGTAACCTCTTCTCTTTCATCCATGATATTATTTGTTTGGGTCTTTTCTATTTTCTTTTTGGTAAGTCTGGCTAGGAGGTTATCAATTTTGTTAATTCTTTCAAAGAACCAACTTTTAGTTTAGTTGATCTGTTCTACTGTTTTTCATTTGTTTCTATATTCTTTATTTCTGCTCCAATCTTTTTTCCCTTCTTTTGGCTTTAAGCTTTATTTGCTGTTCCTTTTATAGATCCTTTAGGTGTAAGGTTAGGTTGAATATTTGAGACTTGTTTGCTTCTTGAGGTAGGCTTGTAATGTAATATACTTCCCTCTTAGTACCACCTTTGGTGTATCCCCCCAGATTAGGACTATAATATTTTCATTTTCATTTACTTCCATTTTTTAAAAAATTTATTCATTAAGTTCCTGGTTAACCCATTCATTATTTAGTAGGATGTTCTTTAATCTCAATGTATTTGTAGGTCTTTCCCATTTTCTTTCTTTCTTTCTTTCTTTCTTTCTTTCTTTCTTTCTTTCTTTCTTTCCTTCCTTCCTTCCTTCCTTCCTTCCTTCCTTCCTTCTTTCTGTCATTCTTTTTTTGTGGTTGACTTCAACTTTCATTGTGTTGTGTTCTGAAAATAAGCACAGCAAGACCTCACTCTTTTTGTACCAGTTGAGGGCTGATTTCTGACACATTATGGGATCTATTCTGAAGAATGTTCCATGTGCAATTAAAAACAATTTTAATTTCCTGCTTTAGGATGAAATGTTTTGAATATATCTGTTAAGGTCATTTGATATAAAATCAGAGAGGAAAACAAACCATAAGAGACATTTAACTAGAGGGAACAGAGGTTTGCTGAAGGGGAGGTGGATGGGAAGATGTGGTAACTGGTGATGGGCATTAATGAGGGTAATTGATGTGATGAGCATTGGGTGTTATATACAACTGATGAATCACTAAATGTTACCTCTGAAAGTAATAATACACTATATGTTAATTAATTTAATTAAAAATAAAGTAGGAGGGGGGCAATATGGCAGAGAAGTGGGGGACACTGTTTAAAATATTGCCTGAAATGAGCTAAATATCTACCAGAACACTATGGACATCCATGAAATCACCCTGAGATATAAGACTACACATTTCTGGATCTCTATAGGGGCAGAAGAGCATCAGCAGAGAGGTAAAGCAGAGCAGAGGCACTCGGACTGATTTTGGAGAAGAAAAAGAAGGGGAAGGGAGACACCAGAAGTGACTCATTGGAAAGTAATACCCCAATACAAAAGTGCCTTGTGCTTGGGGACCAGCATAAACTTGAAGTCTGGTTAAAAGCACTCAAAAACAAAAGGTCTTAAGAGACAACTGGGAGAATTTGAAGGCCACTGGCAAGGACATTAAAATGCAGTCCTGGGCCAGTGGTAGAAGGTGTTCCCTGGCGCCTAAGTAAACCCAGCAGTGGGGTGAGTCCCTGAAACCACACTTGCACCACTGCTTGGGCTAGGCGTGCACAACCTGCACCAGAGGTCACTCTTCCTGCAGCCTTCTGTGTGATGATGTGCAGGATAGTGGGGTCCTAGTGCATCCAGTCTGGGTGTGGGCTCCAGAAAATGGTCCTGACAGTGACAGGCTCACACAAACCAATATCATTCACAGTCACAGTCTTTTGTGGCACAGAAGTGAAGAGAAAAGTGGGGGCCTCGGGCACCATTCTGGCTGGAGACTGTGGGTGTGCACTACCTGTGAAAGGTGGCAGGGTGCAGGGGGGAGTGTAGAGGGGGAGTCTGTGTGTCCCAAACCATCCAAACAGGAGCAGACTGAGGCTTCTTTCTGAGGCAGAGGTCAGGGTGCCAACAGTTTACTTTGCTCTGACTCTCTAAAAAGCTGCAAAACATTGCCAAAGAACAAAAACATCCAGAGAACAAAAGCCTGAAAATCTGGTTTCCATAGAACCCAGCCCCCCCCCCTTGTTAGGGGGCAGGCCACTCAGCCCAAGCAAAACTGACTGAAAAACAACACTACAGGCCCCTCCACCCAAAGACAGGAAGGCCAAAAGAACAAGACAACCATCAAAGGATTTCCATAAAACTGTAAAACCCCAACATCAGGGAAAAAAGAATATATTAACCTCTTCATACTGCTCCAAAGCCGGTATATTTCATAGATACAGCTTTTCTTTCATTTTTAAAAAAAATTCGTTCTCATGATTCTTGTTCTTTTATTTTTCAACCTAACGTACTTACCATTACAACTTGATATTTAATACAACATTCCATTATTGCCTTTTTACTTGAACTTTTTTGATACATATACTTGTTTTTCTCTTTTTTTTAAATATACATATAGGTATAAGCTTCAAGGTAATCCTTTTTCCCTACCCAATACTACTCCTATATATAAACTAGTTTTAATATCTCTATATCTCTGGAAAGTTGAGTCCTTTAACAAAGATAACAAGATACACCCAGGAAGAACTGAAATAACTTCCCTGCCCACATCAATGTTTTATAACCAACTTCCCATCTTATTCCTCTGTCAGTGTTTCTGTGTACTTGGTTTTATCTTTGTACTATATAAATCTTATTCTAGGAGGTCATTTGGGATGGGTTTTGCTTTTTTTTTCTTTTATTTTTGTTGGTCTTTTTCTTTATTTGTTTTTGGTTTTGTGCTGTATATATATATATATATATATATATATATGTGTGTGTGTGTGTGTGTGTGTGTGTATACACACATACCTACCTTTGGGGCCCATTTCAGCTGGGTTTTTCTTTCTTTTTTCCCTTTTTCTCTATCTTTTTACCATTTTACTTTCTTTTTTGTGGTGAATTCTGATTGCTTCAAAAACTTCCAATGGACACCTTGCCTGTATCATGGTTGATATATTCAGTTATATATCCCCTCAACCATCTCTCATCAAAATGACTTGGAGGAGGAACACCCAAGAGGGGAAAAAATCAGAGACCATGATCTCTGTCACAGAACTACTGGATATGGACATAAACAATATGTCAAAAATGGAATTCAGGGTAGCAATTATCCAGGCAATGGCTAAATTGGAAAAGACCATTTGTGGCAACATAGAATCTGTAAGGGTGGAAGAGAGAGCTGACCTGGCATAGGTTAAAAATGCTATCAATGAGATCCAATCTAATCTAAATACTCTAACAGCTAAGGTAAGCAAGAAAGAAGAACAAACTAGAGATCTAGGAGACAGACTGATAGAAAAGAAGGAGGAGACTTGGAATAAACAGCTTAAAAAACATGAAAATAGAATTAGGGAAATAAATGATGCCATGAAACGTTCTAATGTCAGAATTATCAGGATCCCTGAGGGGTGGAGAGAGATAGAAAACTAAAATATATAGTTGGACAAATCTTGGATGAAAATATCACTAATCTGGGGGATGAAAAAGTGTTGGTGTCCTAGAGGCAGAGAGGACACCCCCCAAGATCAATGAGGCTACAGAAACCGACAGGCATGTAATCTTGAAAATCATGAATCATAAATTCAAAGAATATGTCTTCAGGGCAGCTATGGGGAAGAGATCTCTTACATACAGATGGAAGACCATCAGAATAATGTCAGACCTGTCCACAGAAATCTGGCAAGCTGGAAAGGGCTGATAAGACATATTTAGGGCACTAAATGAGAAGAATATGCACCCAAGAACAATTTATCCAGCAAGTCTGACATTCCAAATGGATGGGGAGATAAAGAGCTTCCAGGAGAAAAAAAGATTATGTGACCACCAAGCTGGCACTACAAGAAATATTAAGGGGGGGTTCTATAAAAGAGGAAAGAACCCAGGAGTGACACAGAACAGAAATTTATAGAGGCAATCAATAGAAAGAAGGCCATCACAGGCAACATGATGTCAATAAAAATGTATCTTTCAATAATCATTCTCAACATGAATGGCCTAAATACGCCCATAAATTGGCACAGGGTTGCAGACTGGATAAAACGACAAGACCCATCCATATCCTGTGTATAAGAGACACATTTTTTATCAAAAGATATATTCAGACTGAGAATGAGGGGATGGATAACCATCTTTCATGCCAAACAGGCCTCAAAAGAAAGCTGGTAATGATTCTTATATCAGATAAATTAGATATTCACCTAAAGACTATAGTCAGAGATACAGAGGACACTACATCATTCTTAAAGGGTCTATACACCAAGAAGATCTAATGGTTGTAAATATTTATGGCTCTAATATAAGAGCATCAAAATACATAAGCCAGCTGTTAAGCAAAATAGAGTCATGTTGATACAAATACATTAATTGTCGGGGATCTTAACATGCCACTCCCAGCAATGGACAGAGCATCTAAACAGAAAATCAATAAAGAAACAAGAGCTTTGAATTACACACTGGACCAGGTGGACCTCATAGATATATTCAGAACATTCCACCCTAAAACAACAGAATTGTTCTTTTTGAGTGCACATGGAACTTTCTCCAGAATAGACCAGATAATGGGTCACAAATCAGGGCTCAACAGAAACCAAAAGACTGAGATTATTCCCAGCATATTCTCAGACCACAATACCTTGAAACTGGAACTCAACCACAAAAAAAAGTTTGAAAAGAATTCAAACACTTGGAAGCTAAAGAATATCCTGCTAAAGAATGTTTGGATCAACCAGGAAATCAAATAACTTAACGATTCATGGAAACCAATGAGAATGATGACAAATCAGTCCAAAACCTATAGGATATGGCAAAGGCAGCCCAAAGGGGAAATGCATAACCATCCAAGCCTCACTCAAAAAAAAAAACCTGAAAAATCCTGAATACATCAACTTTCTTTACACCTTATGGAACTGGAAAATCAACAACAAATTAAGCCAACACTATACACAAGAAGGGAAATAATTAAGATAAGAGCAGAGATCAATGAGTTAGAAACTAGAGATACAATAGAACACATCAATGAAACAAGAAGACAGTTCCTTGAAAGAATTCATAACATCAATAAGCCACTGGTAAAACTAATCGAAAGAAAAGAGAGAAGACCCAAATTAATAAAATTATGAATGAAAGTGGAAATATCATAACTAACACTAAGGAAATAGAAACAATTATCAGAAATTATTTCAACAGTTATATGCCAATAAGTTAAACAACCTAGAAGATATAGATCCATTCCTAGAAACTGTAAACTTCCAAGACTGAATCAGGAAGAAATTAACAACCTGAATAGGACAATATCTAGTAACAAGATTGAAGCAGTGATCAAAAACCTCCAAGAAAAAAACAGAGTCCAGGACCTGATGGACTCCCTGGGGAATTGTACTAAACATTCAAAGAAGAAATAATACCTATTCTCCTGAAGCTGTTTCAAAAAATAGAAACAGAAGGAAAACTTCCAGACGTGTTCTATGAAGCCAGCATTATTTTAATCCCCAAACCAGACAAAAACCCCACCAAAAAGGAGAATTTCAGACCAATATCCCTGATGAGAAACCCCAAGATTCTCAAGATCCTAATTAATAGGATCCAACAGTACATGAAAAATATTATCCACCAAGACCAGGTGACATTTATCCCTGGGATGCAAACGTGATTCAACAGTTAAAAATCAATAAATGCGATGGAACAAATCAATAAGAGAAGAGAGAAGAACCACATGGTCCTCTCAATGGATGCAGAAAAGCATTTGACAAAATGTAGCATCTGTACCTAATTAAAATTCTTCAATGTATAGGGATATAAGGAATATTCCTCAACTTTATAAAATATACCTATGAAAACCCCACAGTGATTATCATTGTCAATGGGGAAAAGCTTACAGCCTTCCCACTGAGATAAGGAGCAAGAGAAGGATGTCCACTGTCACCACTGTTGTTCAGCATAGTGTTAGAAGATCTCCAACACCAATCAGACAAGAGAAAGAAAT
Source organism: Spilogale gracilis (assembly GCA_004023965.1). NCBI lineage: Eukaryota > Metazoa > Chordata > Mammalia > Carnivora > Mephitidae > Spilogale > Spilogale gracilis. The sequence goes on from PITA01006325.1 coordinate 77,565, forward strand.
AAAACCTATTTAATGGTAAAGAGGAAGTCAAACTCTCTCTTTGCAGATGACATGATACTTTATGTGGAAACCCCAAAGACTCCACCCCAAAACTAGCAGAACTCATGTGATAATTCAGTAATGTGGCATGATACAAAATCAATGCACAGAAGTCAGTTGCTTTGTTGTATACTAACAATGAAAACATAGAAAGTGAAATTAAAGAATTGATTGTTTTACTATAGCACCAAAACCCATAAGATACTAAATAGGTAAAGTATCTGTATTTGAGGAACTACAGAATACTCATGAAAGAAATTTACAAAGACACAAAAAGATGGAAAAGCATTCCATGCTCATGGGTTGGGGGAATAAACATTATTAAAATGTAATGCCCTTATACTGCCCAGATAAGTTTATACTTTCAGTTCCATCTTGATCAAAATTCCACCAACATTTTTCAATGTGCTAGAACAAACAATCCTAAAAGGAACCAGAAAAGACCCTGAATTGCTAAGGAAATATTAAAAAAGAAAAAAACAAAGCTAGGGGCATCATGTTACCTGATTTCAAGCTTTATTACAAAGCTGTGATCACCAAGACAGCATGGTACTGGCACAAAAATAGACACATAGAACAATGGAACAGAGTAGAGAGTTCAGATATAGACCCTCAACTCTCAACTTTATGGTCAATTAATCTTTGACAAAGGAGGAAAAAATATCCAGTGGAAAAAGACAGTCTCTTCAAGAAATGGTGCTGAGAAAACTGGAGAGCTCCTTAGATAAGAATGAAACTCAACCATTCTCGTTCGCCATACACAAAGATAAACTCAAAATGGATGAAAGACATCAACATGAGGCAGGAATCTATCAAAATCCTAGTGGAGAATGTAGGCAGTAATCTCTTTGACATCAGCCACAGCAACTTCTTTCAAGACATGTCTCTAAAGGCAAAGGAAACAAAAGCAACAATGAACTCCTGGGACTTCATCAAATTAAAAAGCTTCTGCACAGCAAAAGAAACAGTCAACAAAACAAAGAGGGAAACCACAGAATGGGAGAAGATATTCGGAAATGACACTACAGACAAAGGGCTGATATCCAAGATCTATAAAGAACTCCTCAAACTCAACACCCCAAAAAAAAAGAGGATCATGTCAAAAGATGGGTAGAAGACTTGAACAGACACTTTTCCATAGAAACATACAAATGGCTAATAAACACATGAAAAAATGTTCATCAGCATTATCCATCAGGGAAATCAAATCAAAACCACATTGAGATACCAACTTACACCAGTTAGAATGGCCAAAATTAACAGGACAGGAAGCAAGTGTTGGAGAGGCTGTTGAGGAAGGGGAACCTTCTTTCAGAGTTGGTGGGAATGCAAGTTGGTGCAGCCACTTTGGAATTCAATGTGGAGATTCCTTAAAAATAGAGCTACCCTATGACACTGTAATTGCACTACTGGGTATTTACCCCAGCAATACAGATGTAGTGAAAAGAAAGGGCATATGTACCCCAATGTTCATAGCAGCAATGGCCACAATCACCAACCTGGAAAGAGCCATGATGCCTTTCAACAAATGAATGAATAAAGAAGATACACTCTATATATACAATGGAACATTACGCCTCCCTCAGAAAGAATGAATAACCAACTTTTGTATCAACATGTATGGGACTGGAGGATTTTATGCTGAGTGAAATAATCCAAGCAGAGAAAGTCAATTATCATATGGTTTCACTTACTTGTGGAGCATACAGAGTGATTTGGAAGACATTAAGAAAAAGGTGGGAAATGTGAACTGTGGTAAATCAGAGAGGGGGATGAAGCATGAGAGAGTGTGGACTCTGAGAAACAAACTGAGGGTTTTGGAAAGGTGGGGGTCAGGGGACTGATGAGCCTCGTGTTGGGTGTTAGGGAGGGCACGTATTTCATGGAGCACTGAGTGTGGTGCATAAACAATGGAGCATTGAAAAAAATAAATAAATAAATTATTAAAAAAAGAAAAAAAAGAATCTATTATTATGTATTGCATAATAAAGCGGTCCAGTTTTACTATTTTGCATGTAACTGACCAGTTTTCACAACACTCTTTGTTAAGGAGACTCTATCCTATGAGATTCTCTTTCCTACTTTGTCAAAAAGTAATTCCCCATATAATTGTGGGTTTATTTATTTTAAATATTCTTTTCTATGTATCTACATGTCTATTACTATGGTGGTACCGTACTGTTATGATCATTAAACTTTTATTAACATAACTTGAAGTACAGAATTGTGATACCTTCAGCTTTGCATTTCTTTTCAAGATTGCATTGGCCATTCAGGATCCTTTGTGGTTCCATACAAGTTTTAGATTTTTTTCTAGCTCTAGTGCTAGTGTTATTTTGATGGGGATTACATGGAATGTGTAGATTGCTTTGGGTAGTTTAGACATTTTCACAATATATCCTCTTCTAACACATGAGCATGGAACTTTTTCCATTTCCTTGTGACTTCTTCAATTGCTTTCACCAATGTTTTATAGTTTTCAGAACACAGGTTTCTCACCTCTTTGGTTTAGTTTATTCCTATGTATTTTATTGGTTTTGGTGCAATTGTAATTGATATTTGATTCCTTAATTTCTCTTTCGAATGCTTTATTTGTAATGTATAGAGATACAACAGATTCCTGTATGTTGATTTTGTATCCTGTGACTACTGAATTAAATTATGAGTTCTAAAATTCATTTTGGTGGAGTCTTAGGGTTTTCTTTATATAGTATGTCACCTGAAAATAGTGAAATTTTTGCATCTTCCTTGCCAGTTTGGACTGATTTTACTTCTTTTTGGTTTAATCTGATTGTTGTAGCTTGGACTTCCAGTACTATGTTGAATAAAAGTGGTAAGAGTGGACATCCTTGTCCTTTTCCTGATCTTAGAGGAAAACTCTTAATTTTCACCATTAAGTATGACGTTCACTGTGGGTTTTGCATATATGGACTTTAGTATGTTGAGGTATGTTCTCTCTAAACCTAGTGTATTCAGGGATTTTATCATGAAAGCATGTTTTATTTTTACATATGTTTTTTTCTGTATCAAATAAAATGATCATATGGATTTCATATTATCTTTTATTGATGTGATGTATTACACTGATGGATTTTAAAATATTGTACCACCACTGCCTCCTAGGCAATTGATTGGGGTAAATGATTTTTTAAATGTATTGTTGGATTCCATTTGGTAGTATTTTGTTCATGTTTTTTCACATCTATGTTTATCGGAGATATTGGCCTGCAGTTTTTCTTTTTGGCGTGTGTATGTGTGGTGTCTTCATCTGGTTTTAATATTAGGGTAATTTTGGCCACATAGAAGACATTTGAAAGTTTTCCTTCTTCTTGTATTTTTTTTTGAAATAGTTTGAGAGGAATAGGTATTGACTTTTTAAATGTTTGGTAGAATTTACCTATTAACTCATCTGGTCCTGGATTTTTGTTTGTTGGGAGTTTTTTGATTACTGATTCAATTTTCTTGTTAATATTCAGTCTCTTCAAATTTTCTATTTCTGCTTCAGTTTTGGTAGTTTATGTTTCTAGGAGTTTATCCATTTCTTCTAGTTTTTCCAATTAGTTTGCATATTTTTAACAATATTCTCTTACAATTGTTTGTATTTATGGCTTTGGTTATGTTTTTCCTCTATCAATTGTGATTTTGTTGATTTGAGTCCTTTCTCTTTTTTTCTTGATAAGTCTAGCTAGAGGTTTATCAATTTTGTTGATTTTTTTCAAATAAATATCTCCTGGTTTTGTTGATTTTTCCATTGTTTTCTGTTTTACTTCCTTAACATTTATTTCTGTTCTAATATTTATTATTTACTTCCATCTGCTGTTTTTAGGGTTTTTTTAAGATTTTATTTATTTATTTTTGCAAGAGTGAGAGTGTGCATGAGTTGGGGAGGGAGCAAAGGGAGAAGCAGAATACTCATTGAGCAGGGAGCCTGATTCAGGACTTGATCCCAGGACCTGAGCTGAAGGCAAACACTCAGCTGACTGAGCCACCCAGGTGCCCTGGTTTTAGGTTTTGCTTTTTTCTTTTTCTAGATCCTTTAGGTGTAAGTTTAGGTTGTTTGAGATTTTCCTTGCTTCTTGAGGTAAGCTTGTATTGGCCCAAACTTTTGTTGCATCCCAGTGGGTTGGATTATTATGTCAATTTTTATTTTCATTTGTTTCCACATGATGTTTCATTCTTTCTTTGATTGCTGGGCTGACACATTCATTTTCTTAAAAAGATTTTATTTATTTATTTGACAGACAGAAACATAGCGAGAGAGGGAACACAAGCAAGGGGAGTGAGAGAGGGAGAAACAGGCTTCCCACTGAGCAGGAAGCCCGATGTGGGGCTCGATCGCTGATCTCCAGGATCATGACCTGAGCTGAAGTCAGTTGCTTAACCAACTGAGCCACCCAGGTGCCCCTGACACAGTCATTATTTAATAGCATTTTATTTAACCTCTGTCGGGGGCACGCCCCATAGATGGCGCTGCGTCTGCTGTGGAGAGCTCCACAGCAGACGCCGGCAGCGCTGTTGCCAAGGCTATGGCACCCAGCACATGAAGCAGCTCCAGGAAGCGCCCGCCCTGAAGATCACGTGATCACCGGACTCCACCAATGCCTGCTCGCCATGCAGTCCACGCCCCACGTGATCTCCTCTCTGATTGGCTGGGATACTATATAAAAGGGGGCTAGAAAGCTTCCTGAGGAGAGACGACGAGAGGCAGGGGAGACGGCGAGGAGGAGAGGAGGAGAGGAGGAGAGGAGGAGAGGAGGAGAGGAGGAGAGGAGGCGAGGAGGAGAGAGGCGGAGAGGCGGAGAGGCCGCCAGACGAGGAGGAAAGGAAAAGAGGGAGACCTCGGGAAAGACGAGAGGGGGAGGAACCAGAGAATAAACGGGAGCTTCAACGTCGACCCGTGTGTTGCGTCTTCTCTGCTGGCGGGGAACGCGACAAACCTCCATGTGTTTGTAATCTTTTCAGATTTTTCCTTGTGATTGATTTCTAGTTTCATAGCTTTGTGGCCAGAAAAGGTGTATGGTATGACTTCAACATTTTTTTTGAGATTTATGGCTTGTATGTAGTCTATTATTATATGTATTCTAGAGAATGTTCCATGTACACTTGAATATAATGTGTTTTCTGTGGTTTTGGAATGCAATATTCTGAATATATATATTAAATCCATCTGGTCCAGTGTGTCATACAAAGCCACTGTTTCCTTGTTGATTTTCTGTTTGGTAGATTTAACTATTTATGTAAATGGGGTGTTAAATTTCCCTACTATATTGTATTACTTTGATTATCTACTTTCTGTTTGTTATTCACTGTTTTATGTATTTGGGTGCTCCCATGTTGGGTACATACATATTTACAATGGTTGTGTCTTCTTGTTGCATTGTCCTCTTTATAGTGTCTTACTTTTTTCTCAAAGTCTTTGTTTTAAAGTCTGTTTTTCCAATATAAGTATTGTTTCCCTGGCTTTCTTTTGACATCTATTTGAAGAATAGATGTTTCTCTATCTTATCACATTTTTCACAATCTTCAAGTGTCTTTAGGTCTGAAATGAGTCTCTTATAGGCAGCATATGGAAGGAGTTGTTTTTGCTTTCTTTTGTTTTGCTTGACTTTTTTAAAATTTTCATTCTCTCAGCCTATGTCTTTTGATTGGAGTCTTTAGCCCACTTACATTCAAAGTAATCATTGATAGATACGTATTTATTACCATTTTATTACTTGTTTTATAGTTGTTTCTATCATTTTATCTTATCCTTTCTTCTCTTGATCTCTTTCATTGTTTGATGATTTTCTTTGGTGATATAATTTGATTCCTTCCTTTTTTACTTTCTGTCCTAATAAGTATCCTAAAACAAGCAGAAATGAATCTTTCCTTGACCATGTTACAAATCAGAGTTACTTTACATTGAATTTTCATTGTTTAGGACAGAAATTGGATAAGAATATGAGGAAAGACTGCCTGTATATGAGGTTTGGAATATACTTGTACCACTCATGATCCATTAATATGTGCTGCTAAGGTTATGGTTCATATGTTTGTGCTACTTCTTTGATAGAAGATTTGAAACTCTTATCTTCCTACCCTGTGACACTGGAAAAATTTGGTCATGTTTCAATCACATTTTCTGTCCTCAAACTATTTCTTATTTTTTTTCCAACAGTGGTCAAACATAATACTGATGAAACTAATCTAAAAATAGCATTTCTACTTGATGTTTTACAATATTTGTGGGGGGTTATATATTAACCCATTAAAATACAAAGTTTACATTGATTTCTGTGCTACTTCTTTAGATTACCAGGTAGAGATAATACACTTATTTTGTCTCCTAATCATACCTAAGAGGGAGCTTTAAAATAGTAAAATTAAGATTTTTTAGTTAGGTTTTTTCCCTCCAGATGTTTTTTACAGCTTTAATTCACACATCTATGGTAACTTGCCCAAGTTTAAAACTATTACTTAACATTTCTGAGTTGCAGAGCCCAATCAATAAATTTCTTAATGGAGTCACACTGAAAAGTTACATGGAGCTGAGGATTCAGAAATACAAAATCAACAGAAGCAATTATCCCAAAGGATAATAATTCAAAACAAAAAGAAGAATAAAGAAAAAAACTAACAACAAACTTCTCTACAGTCAAGGCCTCTCTGGATTTGTACCACACATGTATATACATGCATACATACACATGCATGCTTACATACACAAGGATTGTATTTTTGTCCTAACTTGTTTGTGATTTTGAGTAAACAACTTTCTCTCTCATCACATAACCTCAGTAAAAATAATTCTCTTATTTAAAGATGCATTATAATCTAAAAAAATTTGCAACAAGATACTCTTGATAACAGGAATCCTATCTTATTATTAGCTTATAATGTCAAACATTTACTCCTAAATGTAACATATAGGCTTTTATGAATTTTGAGGAAAATCAATGTAAAAATCAATAAATAACCAGCAGTGTGTATCTAGTAGATTAATGCATTTAATAGAAGATTCAATTAAATCAGTGTTTTTCAATCTTCATGACACAGTAGGTGTTCAGTTAGTGTGAAGTGTATCAAGTAACTTGTCAATCATGTGCATATTTACAAGTAAGTTAATGTTATAGCTCACATGCTAGGCACTACATATGGCCCTGGGTAAATGTCATTTGTTATGTCTGCGTGAGAGACAAAAGGCACAGAACATGTAAAAGGAAACTTTGAGGCCTTTCCCTCCTTATTGAATGCTATGTTGAGAACACTGTACATTGTGCTGAGTTAGGATAGTGCTTAGGCCTAGAATCACTGGACATTATAGCATATATTCATTGATATCTTTGCCCTTCAACCATCAGCTACAGACTGTAAATATTTCTCCCATGCTCTGGAACTACCCTTATAATAAGTATACATGCTTCCCAGAGTGTTTACATCTCTATAAGGCTGAACAGGATGAGCTATAATAATGCTAAGTAGGTTTTGCCCTGTCAAATGTTCAGCTTTGAATCTTCAGGGCATATAAATTTCCCCCTAATTTAATCATATCTGTGAGTCTAAGTTTCCACATATCAAGTTTACTTCCAACTTCATGAGGGTCTCTAAAATATCTAAAGAGAGTAGATTCCCTCCCAAGATTACAATCTAATGGAAAGGATTAAATATACTAAAAAGTATACAACATGGTACTTAAATATGAAGCTAAGACAACCAAACATACAATATGGTGAGAGGGGCCAAGTGAATGACAAAGCAAATGAATGCAAGGAACTCAGAAGAGAGAGCAAGTGCCTATGGCTATTATTGATGTGACTTAGACTAAATAATAACACAAAGGCTGTATACTACACCTATCTATATTGCATGTAATCTATAATTTTATTGAGAAGATACTGTACTTTTTAAACTTTAATATAACTGGCTTGCAGTGAAGACTAAACTCACTTATGTTATAGCATATTGCACTAAAACAATTAACTTGGAAACTTTCTGAATGGATACTTCACAATTTCTATGACTAAATGCTTATGCATAATTAAACTCTGTATATAAATAAACAATTGTGTGGGTGTGTATTTTGTCTTTTTTAAACAGGTTAAAATTTTGACCCAGTCAACTTCTGCAAAAAGGAATTCTGATATATAGATTCCCTCCAAATGGTTCTGCTAATTTTAAATGCTGCCATAGGAAGGGTCACTCCTCTTTGTAGGAAAATAATGAGCCTGTATTTGCCTAGCCTGTGCCTAAAGATTTAACAGTAGAGGGAAGGAGGAATGAACAGATAACATATAAATATGTCAGTCTACTTACAGAATAAATCCAAAAGGATAATCAAACATGAGTTACCGTTTACTTGTTTTTTTGATGCTGGAACAATGCCATGTTACCACTGTGTAGTTGTTCAGTAACCAAAAATCTATGTGCATTTTAAATGGATACTGTCATAAGTCCTTAAACTACTCTTCATATCACTTAATATAATGATGCAACCACAGAAAGACACTTATTTACATCTTGTCTGTTTTGTAATATTTTCAAAAATGCTTTCGTCACAATCAGCCATGTAAAATTTGTAAGCCATGTCTCTTTGTCAACAAGTCCACAACAAATCTGGGTTAATGCGACTGTGAAGAGTTTTTGCTGATCTCCCACCTCCATCCCCAGCATCCTGGAATTCTCCTGAAAGATGTTCCAAGATGTGGCAGCATAAAAGTACAATTTAAGGTTTGTTATTTTCTGCTACCCAAAAGAAAAAAAAATACTGTTATTATTATCCATTTTAGTTGTACTTTTACCACATCGTGTCTACACAGACATTATGGCCCAAGTAGTTTTAAAAATATAGCCCAGAATGAAAAGAAGAAAGAGGAGACATTTAAGGCAGTTTCTCAGACATAGCTATTTCTTAAGGTAGTCACAGTAAGGACAGTTCAGTTGCATTTATTTTCTAGGTTAAAAAGGTTTTTATTGACTAAATGAAATATCAGCTCTGAATAACCTCATTTATCCAGCCATTTAATATTTAGCAGTTTTTTCTGTCTGTCTCTTTCCCAGAATAAGAAGTATTGATGCTCATATGCTTCGCAAGATTTAGAGCATGGGGGCTCACCGAAACTATGGGTTCATCTAGCATAGAGGGACATTTTGAGGTATTAGAAGGTGTTCAGTAATTATTCCCAAATTCTCAGGAATTACAAGTTGTGGTTGCATTCAGACAAGACTAGGAGACAGATATTGACTTATTATTTTTACCAATCAATCACAACTACCATTCATAGAAGATCAATTAAGTGACAGCAGACGAGATAAGTGTTCTATATATGTTATTTAATATTTGTAATAGCCCTTTAAGGTAGACATTATTACCTCCACTTTACAGATCAGAATACTGAAGCTAAAAGAGATTAAGTAAATTTACCCAAAGTCACAAAGTTAGTGGGTGGCAGGGCTGACATTCAAACTCAACTATCTCTAACTCCAAAGCTCAAGTTTGTTCAACAATACCTCCCTGCCCAGCTTCATAACCATCTTATATAGATTTTTTTAAAAAAATTATGTAAGATTAGCAATCTCTTACAAAGAGAAATAACACCTTTTGATGTGTTCTTACTGTATAATTTAATGCTAAATTCTACTTACCAGACTATAATTTTGCTTCCATTATCATCCAAATGTGTACACACTTTAATCAATCTCACATCATTATGAACAAACAGCAACTAGAATACTCAATACCAACTCTAGGATCCTTTGCTGCCATAAAAAGGTTAGTGCTAGACCCCTGCGTAGGTAATATTAGGGGCTACCAGTAAATCAAGAAGGGTAGCTACACTTGTGGTGAGCATAGCATAATGTATAGAGAAGTTGAACCACTATGCTGTACACCTGAAAATAATGTAACATTGTTTGTCAACTATAATCAAATAAAATATTTAAAACATAATATAGTTTCTAAGTACACACTGGGCATCCAGGCAATTGTTCTTACCCTGATACAAGTAAAAAAAAAAGGAAAATAGATATTATTTATAATCTCAAGGAATTTATAAATTATAACTACAGGATTATAAATCCCATACTAGCAGATAATTTAAGCAATGGAATCTAGGCAGCCCTTAAAGTCTGGCCCCTTTCTGCTGCATGGAAGTGGGTGGATTAGGGCTGGGGTAATAAGGAAAAACAAAAGAACACAGACTCCATGTTAGGGTATGCTAATAATATGCTGTAGAATTTTATATGTATCAAGTCCCTGTACACTTTGTACCAAATGTACTCTAACTCTAAAGTTTAATATAGTAATTATTAAGGACTTTTTTATGGACCAGGCATTATACTAAGCCCTTTACATGCTTATCTTTTTTCCCCCACGTACTTATCTTTAGTTTATACAATGGTGTTATGGGGCAATTGTTATTATTTTCATTCCAGACTCATAGATGAAGAAAGAAATGCTCAAATTAATTAGAAATTTCCTTCAAAGTACACACTTGCTCAAGATCTGTCAGAGTGAAAAGCACCACTTTAACACTAAGCATAATGAATAACAAAATAATGCACTACCCTGTTTGTTATCTCATGCTAAATTGCACTGTCAACTTAATGATGGTTCTTTGAGCACAGATATGGTTCATAATTCTTTTGTATCATTCTTAATTCCAAACGTTGGCCTAAAGTAAGAGCAAAAAAGCTCATTGATTGTTTTAAAGGTTTCATACACTGGGTAAATTTTTCTATGTAACTTCTTCAGTCTTTTCCTACTCTGAAGTTCTATGATAATGAAAGAAACATACCACAAGTAATTAAAGCCTTCTAGCACTTTAAGACTTGGTGAGAAAAAGTTACAGTGAAGAAACAGTCATTCATATGAATCTCACTCCATTTATATATTTAAAAAAGTCTCCATTCAAAAATGTCATATATTTGGGAAAATAAAGTGTGAAGTTAAAACATTTCTAGGTGCTTCCACAAAATTGTTAGTCACTTGTGGCCATAGGTGGCTACAGGAAATTAGTGCAAATGGTGAACTAGGGCAACACATATTTTTGGCTCTTCTGGCTGCTTTGGGAATTATTTTAAAGCAAAAACTGTCCTTGAAACAAATCAAATATCAAATATCAAAGCTAAATATTTGTGACAATGGCTAGTTTAACATATGTGTGTATCTTATGTTCCAGAAGAAATCAAGCTAAGTTTGTGCTAAGAATTTAAAAATAAACAAACCAATTTATTCCAGATTTCACCTCCCTGATCTAACCACTTAAATCATTACCAACTCAGTAAAATGAGTTTTTATACAGATTTCAATCCTTTTTAGGATAACTTTATTATAATAGAATAAAGAAAGTTTGATATATGAAAAGGTATAAAATGCTGGTTGTTTTATAGTTAGCAAGGATATTCTCCAACTCAGTATCTCTTTATGAAACAAATTCTGGCAGTACAGAAAGTTAATTACACAAACTGAGGCTTCTTCCTAAAGCTGCATTTCCTGAAAATGCTACAGAGATTCTAATTCTGGTCAGACAGATTCTCTAGGCAGCCTTCCCATATAAGGATAAGCAAAAACACAGGAATCCTCCAACAGGCTAATGTAAGGTCACAGGGCAGGCATATGAAAACCAAATATGGTAGCTAAATTTTCCAGTTCACAACAGATACTTAAAAGGCGAGGCGGGGGGCGGGGGGGCTTTAACCACCAACTCCAAACTATCAGTTCTTGGATCATAAGAAAAGTAAGCAATCAATCTGTTCTTATTAGTGTTAACCAGATGACAAATACAAGCCAATTTACCATGTATTATATTAGCTCTGCATTTTTCTTCTTTTCCTTTTCAACTCTAGGAAAGGCTATCATGAGATGTGCTGCTAACATGGAACATTCAACAATAGGGTACTGCATCTGAAGAAATAAATTAGTCAAATCTGACCCTGTACAGAAGAAAATATAGATTTCTCAAATATCTCATGTGAACAGTTTCTGCTCCATTGTAGGAAAGGCACCATCTTACACTATGATCAAGAAAAAATATCCATATAAGTAACATCCTTTGGTATTAAGGATAAGACCTGAGGGAATCCTTTTCCTCACTTGAATGCCAGTATAGAACAACATCCTGAGACCTGGCCTATGGCCATAAAGATAAGATAATTTGGGGTGCCTGGGTGGCTCAGTTGGTTAAGCAACTGCCTTCGGCTCAGGTCATGATCCTGTAGGCCCTGGATCGAGCCCCACATCAGGCTCCCTGCTCGGGTGGAACCCTGCTTCTCCTTCTCTCATTCCCTCTGCTTGTGTTCCCTCTCTAGCTGTGTTTCTCTCTGCCAAATAAATAAATAAAATCTTTAAAAATGAGAGAAGATAATTTCCCCTACTTCTCACTACTAAACCCCATAATTAAGAACACTTAAGTCACTGTCTTTCTTTCCTGTGATCATAGAGTTTCAATTAGCATTATCATATTCCTTTGCAATTTTGAAGCTTGGTTAATTCAGTCAAAGTCAAATAAAATTAGAAACATTTTGAGAGTGTGCATCAGGGGCCATGGAAACATTCAAGTTCCATGATCCAGTAATTTCACTTCTAGATTCCTAGTTTAAGTAAATAATGCAAAAGAGGGTATAAATTGTGCCTAAAGAGGTTATCCAATATTTTGGTGTGTTTTTATTGTTATAATTATTATGTGGTCTTTTAGCAGTGGAATATTTAAAGTTGTCTGCATCAAAACATTTGGACTAGGTTAAACAGTGGTGTTGTCATTCAAAAAATGCTGATTACAATTGAAACTGATAACTGTATGGCTATGTAGCAACAAGGGAAAATTATATGGTAAAAAGAGTGAAAAAATGAAGTCTAGAGAATCATGTATTTGCTATGAATTCAACTTATGAAAAGGAAAACTTTAAAAGATCAGATGGGAATTCAAACACAATCACTAAGAGTGCTTATATCGATAGCAGAAGTACTATCTCTTAGTACCTTGCTCAGGAGACTGATTGAGCAGTGTTGGGATCATAAGACTATGGAGATTCCTCTACCAATATTTTTTTAAGAGAGAAAGAGTTCACACATGTAATGGGGGAGCAGGGGCAGAGGGGGAAAGAAAGAGAGAATCTTTTTTTTTTTTTAAGATTTTATTTATTTATTTTCGACAGAGAGAAACACAGCTAGAGAGGGAACACAAGCAGAGGGAGTGAGAGAGGGAGAAGCAGACTTCCCATCAAGCAGGCAGCCCGATGTGGGGCTCGATCCCAGGTCTCTGGGATCGTGACCTGAGCCGAAGGCAGCCGCTTAACCAACTGAGCCACCCAGGCGCCCCAGAAAGAGAGAATCTTAAGCAGGTTCCACTCTCAACATGGAGCCCAAGATGGAACTTGATCTCACAACCCTGAGATCCTGAACCTAAGTGAAAATCAGAAGTCAGATGTTTAACTGAAGAGCTACCCAGGTGCCCCCTCCTCAAACTTCTTCCAATCAATAAAACATGGCAATGGTGATGGGGTGCATCTCTAATGATGATGTTGTAAGGCTTTATTTTTCTAGCTGATCCACACTAGAGTTTCTCTCTCCTTTGTTGGAAATGAAAAAAACAAATTGCCATGGTTACTACAGCCTCCAGGAAATGAATTCTGCCAACAACCACATGAGATTGAAAATGGATTCTTCCATAGTGGATCATCTAAATGACAAGCCAGTCCTGGTTGACACATTGATTACACCTTTGTAGAGAACCCAGATTATCTATGCCATATGTCTTGACCCTTTGACACTGTGGTATAATAAATGTGTATTATTACACACAAAGCAAGCAGTGTGTCCCTGGGTAGTCACTATAGGGCAAGTGCTTCGCAAAGTGCTGGGCTGATGCCTGAACATTCAAAAAGTCTAGTGACTGGGGCACCTGGGTGGCTCAGTCGTTAAGCATCTGCCTTCGGCTCAGGTCATGATCCCGGAGTTCCAGGACTGAGCCCCACATAGGCTCCCTGCTCAGGTGGAACCCTGCTTCTCCCTCTCTCATCACCCCTGCTTGTGTTCCCTCTCTAGCTGTGTTTCTATCTCTGTCAAATAAATAAATGAAATCTTTAAAAAAGAGTCTAGTGACTTTCCTCGCTCACTTTCTGGGGCTCTGAGAAACAAGATAGGCCATCAAGCACACCACGGAAATGTCTGAGGGACCACTCAGAGACTGTAAAATTCTTCCTAAGAGATCTTAAAAAGATGAAATTCTTTACCGCATTACAGTAAGATTCCAAAAGTGTTGTGCTTATAAAAAGTATCGACCAAATTAAGAAATTGTATCCTGATAACAGTCTATAAAAAGATGCTTCTAATGTAAGAGAATCTAATAGAAAGTTGGCTAGCATTTAGGTATTGTCAACCAATACATTTCTTGAGCCCTGGAGTCAACTTCCATTAAAAACATGCTGCCAAGGGGGCGCCTGGATGGCTCAGTTTGTTAAGCTTCCAACTCTTGATTTCAGCTCAGGTCATGATCTCAGTGTCACAGGACTGAGCCCTGAATTAGGCTCTGTGCTCAACGTGCAGTCTGATTGTCCCTCTCTTCTCTCTCTCCTTCTCAAATAAATAAGATCTTTAAAAAATATATTTAAAAAGAACATACTGCATGCTCCACATTGGGCATAGAGCTTACTTAAAAAAAAAAGAAAGAAAGAAAGAAAAGAAAAAGAAAAAGAAAAAAAAAACACAGTAAGTATGAAAAAAAATCCTGTCAAACATTAAAACTGCTCTTTTTCTTAGATTGGTTGCTTTATCTAGCATCTATTAAACTGCTCCAAATGCAAAATAATTATGACTCCCAACTGACATAAATCTGAAGTAGTAGAAAAAAAATTCTGAAGTTAACGAA
>PITA01006326.1:0-101353 GCA_004023965.1 Spilogale gracilis
AGTACCTAAACTCATGTAATTCAGGGAGAACAGAGTTATATAAATAAAGCAGGTGAGTGCTATGGATGTGAGCAGAAAGCACTTCATGATCTAGAACATCAACTGATGGGGAATCAGGTACCAAAGAACCAGGCAGAGAGATGCAGAGACTGGTGAAACAGCTGGTGCTTAGGACACAGGCAAAAGACTGGGAACGAAGGACCAGAGATCACATAGATATTTTAGGACACACAAGATTAGAATCTAGAATTATAGTAATATGTACTGAGAATAAAAATAATTGTACCCTTTGAGTTATGGACTATACTTTTAATCCTTGCCCTGGGAGCCTTAAATTGTGGCTAGGCCTAAACTCACAGGTGGGAGGGAGCTAGGTAAACTGGTTGGAGTTGGAGAAGCAAAAGTAGATGTGCCAGTAATTCCTGATGCCTGCCTTCATCTTTCAAAATCTTTAAGGTCAGTCTTATTTATTTATTTTTTAAGATTTATTTATTTGATGGGGCACCTGGGTGACTCAGTTGGTTAAGCCACTGCCTTCAGCTCAGGTCATGATCCTGGAGTCCTGGGATCAAGTCCCACATTGGGCTCCCAGCTCCACGGGGAATCTGCTTCTCCCTCCGATCTTCTTCCCTTTCATGCTCTCACTCACTCAGTCTCTCTCAAATAAATAAATGGAGGGGGGAGGCCAAGAGAGAGGAAGAGAGAGACTCAGCACAGAGCCTGATGTGGCTCTCAACCTCACAACCCTGAGATCATGACCTGAGCCAGAACCAAGAGTCAGTCACTTACGGGATTGAGCCACCCAGGAGCCCCAGTCTTACTCTATTCTTAACTTTGGCTTTTGTTTCATAGCCTAGTACCCTCATGCTGTTCCTTTATATATCCTTTGATAATAAATGGCCTCCCATACGTAACATTATTTAAATATTTCAGTGAACTATTTAGGGTTCTTTCCCACCCACTCAAATGTCACTCTTGTCCAGTATCTAATCCTCTGAAATAATAAATATTAGGATATGTAAGTGCCAGCTAACTAACCAGGAATAGTGCTTTGCTTCTGCCTCTAGAATTGGGCTAATTTTAAAGAATTAGGATTGCTAATGACTTTGCAGCATGGACTGCTGCCCCTTCCCCTAATCCTGCAGCTACTCCCTATAGTGAGCTCTCCCAGGGCAAAGACTGTATTTCATTCACTTCTATCTTTATTATCTTAAGTGCTAGCACAAATAGGCCCCCAATAAAGTTATTTTTCCAATGTGAATAAGGCAGTAACTGCCCTGCTAAAATTGCTGACATCCTGTCTTCCCTGTTTAGTTTTTCTCCATTGCCAACAGTTATGGGTTGAATTGTGTCTCCCCTTTTCATCCCCAAAAGATGTTTAGGGCACCTGGGTGGCTCAGTGGGTTAAAGCCTCTGCCTTCGGCTCAGGTCATGATCTCAGGGTCCTGGGATCGAGGCCCGCGTCCGGCTCTCTGCTTGACGGGGAGCCTGCTTCTTCCTCTCTCTCTGCCTGCTCTCTGTCTGCCTAATTATAATCTGTCAAATAAAATCTTTTTTTTTTTTTAAAAGATGTTTAAATCCTTCCTACTCCCAGTACCTGTGAATGGAAACTTAATTGGAAATAAGGTCTTTGTGGATGATCATGTTAGGATGACATCATTAGGGTGGGCCCTAATCCAACATGACTGTATCCTTTTAAAAGGGTGAAATTTATGGGCGCCTGGGTGGCTCAGTCATTGGGTGTCTGCCTGCGGCTCAGGTCATGATCCCAGCAACCTGGGATTGAGCTTCATATCAGGCTGCCTGCTCAGTGGGGAGCCTGCTTCTCCCTCTCCAGCTACCCGTGCTTGTGTTTCCTCTCTTGCTATCTCTCTCTGTCATAAATAAATAAAATCTTTAAAAAAATCTATATCTATTTATATAGATATAAAATAAAATGATGACATTTAGACACAGACAAGCATGCACACAGGGAGAATGCCATGGGAAGACGAAGACTGAGACTGGGGCAGGCAACAGAATGCAATGAATGTTTGTTGCTGCTGGGCCTGGAATGGAGTCTCGCTCCCGGCTTCCAGAAGGAACCAACACTGCCAGCACGGTGATCTGAGACTGCTAGCCTCCAGACCACACAGCACATTACAGTTTAAGCCACAGTGTGGGGTACCTTATTACGGCAGCCCAGCAAACGAATACTTGCCCATCTTTACCTTCTACCTTTATAACTGAATCCCTGATTAGAATGCTCCATGAGGTCAGAGGTTTATCTGTGTTGTTCATTCATAAATCCTCAGCAGGCAAAACAGTTTTTGGCACATTGTACCTCTCAGTATTTGTTGCAAAAAGTAATACTCGTGAATGTTTTAGAAGAGAGGGATTTTTCACATGAACTTGGACATTGTTTCTTTTGAAGTGACAATTGAGAACTTTATTGACTTAAAATATGCTATAACATCTGGCTTCTTTTTTTGGAAGGGGGAATCCAAAATCCTAGAGAATTGTAACTATTGCTGGTTTCCATACTTCACTAATGACAAAGTGCTTGGACTGTGAATATACCTGGTAAGGTAAGGGAGGCAGCCATCAGCATTCCTTGTTGCTTTTTTTGTTTATTTTGAAGTCTACTCTTTTTCTGAATGAGGTGAAGGGTAGAGAATCCTTTTCCTCTTCCTCATCCCCACTACCTTTCTCCTACTGTGGCCCCCAAAATTTGAGTGGTTGAATGCATGTGTTCAAGAATTAGAAGACAGTAATTTTAGTTTTTCTTCCTGTCCAAAAAAAAAAAAAAAGACTCATATCTATGAAACCCTTTAGTTTTTTGTTCATATAGGGGAAGAAAACTTTCCTCAACCCTCTAAAAGTCCCTAGCTGGGTCTGAAAATTAAACCGACAGAAGATAGATTAAAAGAAGTAATATATATTTATATTGCTTTATGTGACACAGGAGCATTCACAATGACATGAAGACCCAGAGAAATGACAAAACCTGTTTGCTTTTACATTGGGTCAAACAAAGAGAGGCAATTGTGGAAAAGTGACTAAACTATGTGGGCAGGTGAAGGGAAGATAATTATTTTAACAAAGGTCTGTTGGTGCAGAATTCTCTTGGTCTCAGTTTCTCCTTGATGATAAAAAATGTTACTTATTGGTATAGGGAAGACATTTTTCATTAAGGAATTTTATTTCTTGCTTTTAAGAAAAAGAAGGAAAGTCAGTGTTTTTTCTTGCATTTGCTGTTTTTCAAGTCCTCCAAACTCTATGCCGAAGCAGCATACTCTGGGGTGTGTGCCCTCAACTCCATCAGCATTTTCCAACAGTGCTGAGAGATAAGTATTATCCGAGGGTGAGAAAGCAGTGGTTACCACCTTACACAAGGCATGAAGAAATTATAAGGGATAGAATTCAAGCCTCCTAAATCTCAATCCAGTGTCCTTTTGTTGTACTGGTCATAGCTGCACATTTTCCCTTTTTATGTCTGGACAAACAAAGGGTAGGACCTCAAAACATGAAAGAGATGTGATTTTAGAATTGGAACAGAGAGAACTCCTTGGGCTCTGTAGCCATTACCTATGGCATCTGAGGGGATTGTGTGCAGTGAGCAAAGGAAGGACAGGATTGAATTCCAGGGAGTGAGGACTGGTGCCAAGTGTCCCCAGCCCCCATGGCAATGGTCCTCCTTCACATACACATGCAGGATAAACACACAACCAAGGGACCAGCCTTGAGACATGGTCTTGTTAGAAACTATCCCAGATTGCCAGGATGGGCACTTGAGAGTTCAAAGAAATAAGAGGCTAGGATGAAAAAAATACAGAGATAAGTCAACCAGGAGTGAAAGTGTGGTGGGTGCAGAACAGGTAGAAGGTGAAGACAGTATGGGGACAGGGGTGGAAAGACCACATATTCTGTGCTTAATGTGCAAGGATAAGGATGAGCAGATTGAATGCCACTCCTGAGACTCCTTTGACCTTATCTTTTTTTTTTTTTTTTAAGATTATTTATTTGAGAGACAGCGTGAACAGAGGGGAAAGGTATGAGGGGAGAAGGAGAGGCAGACTCCCCAGTGAGTAGGGAGCCCAATGCGGGGCTCCATCCCAGGACTCTGACAGATCATGACCTGAGAGAAGGCAGTTGTTTAACCTACTGAGACACCCAGGAGCCCCATTCTTTGGCCTTTTGATACGGAATTCATTTGCAGTATGGATTTTTCACAAAAGCCCCCTGCAATTTTCAGGTGGCTTCCGGATAGCTTCTGGTGGCACCACAGAATCACTAGGGGGGACAGGAGGAGGAAGAGGACTGGGGCAGAAGGGTAGTGGTATAAGTTTGCAAACACAAGCCTAGGAGAGGGGGGCGCCTGGGTTGCCCTCTGGGGGCATCTTGTTTCAAGAGGAAACCCAGGCAGATGCCCAGGTGGTTTAGGGTGACCCTGGTGATCTTCTATCTCAGAGTATTCGTCCTCCCTACCCAGCTCCCAGACCGCTGCTCCTAACAGGATTCTTCTGGAGTTCTAGGTTGTTCTATTGACTTCGAAAAAGCCTCCTCCCAAATCCTTTCTCTAGAAATGCTTGGAAGAATAGGAAAAGCAGTTGGAGACTCCCAGTGCTTTACCTGGACACAAGCAGTGACCCCAGCTATCGCTGCCCCTCTCGGTGGCCGGGCCACTCTGCGCGGTCCAGGGCTCCCTTGGGGGAGACGAGCGTCCGGGGTGTGACGCGCCCCCGGGGTAGGTGTGCCGCGGAAGAGTGGTCGGGGGCGAGCTTCGGGGCCCGGCGGCGACAGCGCACGCTAGTAGATGATGCTCGGAGCCGGCCGCCGAGGGGAGGCAGCGTGAGCGGGAGCGCCCGGAGCAGCCGCGGTGGCAGCGCTGGAGCGCAGCCTCCTCCCGCTCCCACAATGCACAGGGCGGCGGCGGCGGCGGCGGCGGCAGCATCTTCGGCCGCCGAGGGGGCTGCGACGCCGACCCCGGGGACCCCGGGCACGCGGAGCGCTCGCGCCTGCTCGCGGAGAGCCCGGGACTGATGGCCAGGCCCCCGCGGGCCGCCCGCGCCTGAGGCGCCCGGCCCCGCCCCGCCCCGCCCCGCCCGGCCCGGCCCGGCCCCGCTCTCTGCCGGCGGCTGCCTGGGCGCTTCCTAGTCGGCGCGGGCGGCCGCCCAGGCTAGGTGCGGCCTCCGCTCAGGCGGGGGGCGTCGGCGCCGCGGGGCCCCGCCATGGCCGCGTCCGAGCTCTACACAAAGGTGAGCTGGCCCGGGGACCGCGGGGTCGGCTGGGGGTCGCGCGGCGGGGCCCCGCGGGCTGTCAGGCTGGGGCGGGGTGCGGGCGCCAGGGCCGCGCGCCTGCACCACCCGCGTCCCCAGCATTTCAAAATCCCCAGCCCGGCCCGCCTGCTGCAGAGGCGCCTTCCTCTTTCGGGCGGAGGTGGTGGAGAAAGGCCTGCCTGGGAGGGGTGGTCTCGCTGGCCCCTGCACGCTCCCCGGGCTGGGTGCTCCACGGGTTTCCGATGGGGAGGGGGGGCCTGTGTCAGGCTTGTCCTGCCCGCCTGCTTGGGCTGGAAAAATCCTGGCTGCGGGAGATGCTAGATCGGCTGGATCAGATGGTCCCTCCCGTGGGGACAGGCGCTTAAAATAACGTCTTGTGTTGGTATGCGGGGCCACTTCTACCACCAGCCAGCCTTTCTGTGAGGTTATTTGGAATCCTGCAAACGGTCGCCAGTCGATTTTCACCTTTAGCTGCCGGGTTTCAGGTGGCTTCCTTGGGGTGGCGAGCCCCTGGGGAAGATGCAGCCGGATAAATGCGAGATGATTCACGGGCTGGGATGGTCGGTTCTCGTTCGTCCCTGGGAGTTGCAACCTACGTGTAATCCCTTCGAGCCTCGTTATACTCCATGTCTTCACCGTCCGCTGGGGCTAGCCTTTTCCTTCAGGGTTTTGTTTAAGGAAAGCGGCAGCCTTTTCTCTCTTATTTTTAAGACCCAGTATTTTCAGAGTCCGCTAATCTTTGGATGGCATATTTTGGAGAACTGTCCCTTTGAAGACTAATGAAAATTTGTCTTGGGCAGTGTGTGGTGCTTTGTGAAGGTGTGTCGTCATGGCATTTTATACTATGACTCTACTGTCCATAGGTGTTTTGCCAACTATTAATTACCTTTAGTTCCATTTGATAGAATGGGCTTAACTTTCCAAGTTCGTGTTGGCCGAAGATTCTCCATTTCGGATTTTAGAATCATTGTTTCCACATGTAAACCAACTAAGCCCAAAGCACAAGTTGCAGCCTGTTACTAGAAGTATGGGGCACCTGGGTGGCTCAGTGGTTAAGCGACTGCCTCGGGCTCAGGTCATGATCCAGAAGTCTTGGGATCGAGTCCCTCATCAGGCTCTCAGTTTTGCCCGGAGTCTGCTTCTCCCTCTGATCTTCTCCTCTTCTAATGTTGTCTCTCACTCTCTCAAATAAATAAATAAGTAAATAAGTAGTAAGTCTGGACCTGCCACCAAGAGACCTGGATTCTAGCCCAGGCCTTTTCACTTACTGTGTGACCTTGGGCAAGTCACTTAACTTCTTTGTTCAGTTGTCTCCTTACTGTAAGTGGAGTTAATTATACCTGCTCTGCATCTCTTTCAAGGCTGTAGGAATGAGATGGGAAAGCTCTTGTAATTTCTCAAGAAATAGGTATATGATTTATTCTATCATGAGATGAGAAGTTTGCATAAAACATTCTCTAGGACCCCTTTCCAGCCACAGACTTAAAAGACTGCACAACTGGAACCTCTCTCTCAACTTGGTAATTTTCTTAGGCATTGTAGGTCTCTCATGTATAAATGAATGTAACTGGAAACTGATTTGGTTACTTTATTAATAAACATTGATACAGTGCTAACTATGTGCCAGGTACTACTCTAAGTGCTTTACAAATATTAACTCATTTAATCCTAATTAATGTAGGTACTGAGAAGTATCAGAGGCACTTTTTCATGAAGAGATAAAGGTCTTAAACATTCCTTAGTTACTTTGTATAGCCACCATTCTTCACTGCAGATGAGGTGTCCATCCCTGAGCTGCCCTGACTAATAGGCTGCTTAACTGGAGACTGATTGGATAATAAATTCCTCTTGGTCTTGGATCAGCTTTTGTTCTCCCAGGATAACTTTTTAATTTTATTTATTTATTTATTTATTTATTTATTTATTTATTAAAAAGATTTTATTTATTTGACAGAGAGAAACACAGCGAGAGAGGGAACACAAGCAGGGGGAGTGAGAGAGGGAGAAGCACGCTTCCCGCTGAGCGGGAAGCCCGATGTGGGACTCGATCCTGGGTCTCCGGGATCATGACCTGAGCTGAAGGCAGTCGCTTCACCAACTGAGCCACCCAGGCATCCCTCAGGATAATTTTTTTTAAAAGATTTTTATTTATTTGCCAGAGACACGGAGGAGAGGGAACACAAAGGGGGAGGGGTAGAGGGAGAAGCAGACTCCCCACTGAGCAGGGAGCCCAATGTGGGGCTCATCCCAGGACCCTGGAATCATGACCTGAGCCTAAGGCAGACGCTTAACGACTGGGCCACCCAGGTGCCCTTCCCAAGATAATTTTTGAGAAAAAAAATTTTTTTTTAAATATTGTGATTTTTAAATCTCAAGGTCTTGGCTTTTGGTCATAGCTTCATCACACACTCTTAAAATTCACCTTTTAGTCCTTGTAAACGGAGGTTGGTCTCAACATCAAGAGTAAGTTGAACTTAAATTGCCTTTTAAATACATTTTTTTTTAAAGATTTTATTTATTTGACAGAGAGAAACACAGCTAGAGAGGGAACACAAGCAGGGGGAGTGAGAGAGGGAGAAGCAGGCTTCCCGCCGAGCAGGGAGCCCGATGTGGGGCTCGATCCCAGGTCTCCGAGATCATGACCCGAGCTGAAGGCAGACGTTTAACCAACTGAGCTACCCAGGTGCCCCATCCCCTGTCTTTTAAATACATTTATGCCTAAGTATATTCTAGCCTCTTGGCTATTTGTTGACTAATTTTTTTTTGTGAATGGGCCTTTGCTTAATGAGTTAAAATATTTCTTGAGCACCTCCCGGGTGTTAGGTACTCTCCTTAATATTGAGAGGTTCTAACAATGAACAAGACACAGCCCTTTCCCTCAAAGGACTCACAGTCTGTTTCTTATATTCTTGACCTACTTTGAATATCTGGGAGCATAAATAACCTGTTACCTCCACAGCAGGCAAACAGCTGGTGTGGTATTTATAAGTAGAAAATAGGGAAAAGGTCGGGACATGGGGAAGGTTGGAATGATTCTAGAGATAAAAGCTTGGGTAGTGATTATTAGAGGAAGAGGGAAATCATTAGAAGTTAAATCAATGGATAAACACAAGGACTTTTTTCCTCACAGAGGATTATAGGGAAGGAAGTTCTGGAGTAGATTACAAGGAGAGCAATATTAGTGACAAGTCATAATTATGGTATTCAACACAGTGGTTAAATCTGAAAAGTGCCCTTTAAAAAAATGTCATTCAGAGCTTAAAGGCAGATTTTGATGTGTGATACAGATCAGCTGCCATTGCGGTGAAAGGAAAGAGACCATTCAGTTTATTCTTTGTAGCTTAAATGATAATGGTTTTGTCATAGGAATTTATCAGGGCTTCCATTTTTTAAATTTTTCCAGCTGTATAACCATTTTAAGGGCAATAACTAGGTTCCTATGATATAACATTTCTGGAAACTAACATTTTGGTTAAAATGTATCTGTTGGTTTTTAAAATAAAGGCTTTATTGAGATATAATTTATATACCATGCCATTCCCAATTGAAAGTTTACAATTTAGTGGTTCGTAGTGTATTCACAGAGTTGTGGGTCAATTTGTTTTTAGATCTACCTCGCTTGTTCCTAAAAGAATTGAAGGTGGCTAAGATATTTCAGTGCTTCTGGCTTTGAAAATATATACTAGTCTTGACTTGCCAGTGGATATCTGAATCCTAATGTCACCCATAAAGGCTTTCAACAACTTGAAAGGAGTCAACATTTGTGGGGCAGAGTTTATTAACTAGGCTTACATGGATCACCGGCAGCAATAAAATAGCACGGCAGTCTTCCTCATATGAACTTCCCAAACATGGATACCACCATAAGTGCTATAGAATGGCCAAGATCACCCGAAGTTGTTTAATTAGGAGTCCCATGGTGTATCAGGATGCTGAGTTTTGGGGCTCCTGGGTGGCTCAGTCGTTAAGCCTCTGCCTTTGGCTTAGGTCATGATCCCGGAGTCCCCGGATCAAGCCCCACATCGGGCTCCCTGCTCGACGGGAAGCCTGCTTCTCCCTCTCTCACTCCCTCTGCTTGTGTTCCCTCTCTAAATGTGTTTCTCTCTGTCAAATAAATAAATAAGTAAAATCTTTAAAAAACAAAAAGATGTTGAGTTTTATAACAGCACAAAAACTTCTAAAGTCCTTGCTCAAGAAGCCATGTGAACTTTCCTAGATGAGACAGCAATTTAAGCCAGTAGATACAGTGTATCTGTAATCTTCCATTCCTACCATATTCTTTCATACCTATTGAAGCCACGGGGCCCAGAATTTTTCTGGAGTAGTTTTTGTTTTATGTTTTGTGTCTCTTTACCATCAATCCTGAAATTCTAACATTTTGGTGTTGAGATTGCATTTTTCAGACTACTTTCAACATCTGAAAGCAGGACAGAAACCTCATCTCTGATCATGTGCCAGATTTGGGGCTTAGCAAGTACATTTCAGTTTCCTCAAGTATCCTGTCATGCCCCTTCCATTTATATTTCCTCCTGATGTCCCTAACAGCCTGTCTCCTGTAGATAAAGGTTTGGGATGACTAGTCTCCTTGTAGCAATGAAGCAGGGTATAAAGAAGTAGTTAAACAAGTAAACATGTTTTCAGGCATTTGAACAGGATGAGTAATAGAGCTGGGAGCCAAGGGAAACCAAAGAAACTATGCAGGACACAAAATAGGAAATGATGGTCTGGTAGACTGAGGCACAGGAAGATGGTGTGGGAAAGAAGGGGACATACTTGGGAGAAAGGTCTCTATGATGGATTAGATATAGGGTGGGAAGGAGAGGGAACAGTGTAAGTTAACACCAGTAGCTCCAGCTTTGGAAACTGGAAGTTATTTTCCATTATATCATGAATTTTTGCAGACTGTGGAATTTGTAAGCTACTCAGACTGCTTGAGCAAAGCAGAAAAGCTCCTGACTTCCTCTGAAATTTCTTACTGTCTCTTGAAGTGTGAATGTCTGGTATATTGCCCAGTGCTAAAAGAGTACAAAGAGGTTTTTTTGTTTGTTTGTTTGTTTGTTTGCTTTTAAAGAATGTATTTATTTATTTGACAGAGTGAAACACAGCCAGAGAGGGAACACAAGCAGAGGGAGTGAGAGAGGGAGAAGCAGGCTTCCTGCCAAGCAGGGAGCTCAATGTGGGGCTCGATCCTGGGTCTCCAGGATCATGACCTGAGCTGAAGGCAGTCGCTTAACCAACTGAGCCACCCAGGCGCCCCGAGGTTTTAATTTTAATAAGAGTTGCTACAGCCAGATAAACACTTTAATTCTTCCTGGTGCTTGTAACTGTACAAAGTGGGGGACTCTGGAGGAGGGTCTGTAAATGGGGTTTCTGTGATTTAACTACAACCTCCAAAGGCTTGGGAAGGGTGGAGGGGCACTGTAGGGAAGTGTGGGAGAGGAGAGAAAACCCTCTTACATTACATCTTACCTCAGAAGGTAATTTAGTTTCTTTGTTTTTAACTTTATAATGGATTTTACCTCTATTGGGAGAATCCAGGGGCACATGGCCCACTGGAGGATAGACTTTGATTTATTTGTCTCTACTTTAGGCAATTCCTAATGAAGTATAAGGTATTCTCAGAAGTAGAAACCCCTGGCTGATCTATGGAATAAGGCCTGGCCCTAGGTAAAACGTCAGATGGGCAACCATACTCCTTGCATTCCATCCCCAAATGCCATGTCTTTATCCCACAGTATCTTCCCAGACCTTTTTGCATTTGTCTCCCTGGGGAGTGTGTCTTCTCCTTTTCTTCTAGCTCTGTCTCTCCTGTAATCAACTTAGTGAGGAAATAATTTATTATGTAATAAAATCCCCTCATTTCAAGTGTGAGTTTTGTCAAATATATTCTGTCATGTAACCACTACCACAAACAAGGTATAGAACATTCTCATCATCCTCAGGAGTTCTTTGTGCTAAGCTTCTTCTCTTCCCCAGTTTATTCTTTGTATAGCTAAAATGATAATTTTAAAAATAAAATTCAGTTTACTAGAGTTGTGCTTGCCCACTGGGACAGCAAGAAGAGTTGTTTTTGTGTTTTCAAAGTATATATTTTGATTTCATCTTAGCCCAACCAGTAGAGACGCTTAATCTAGAGGACTGAGCTGGGGTGTTGCTCCTGTGGTTTCATTCACAGTGGGAGATGCGAGTGGATGGCAGAGGAGGTTAGGTGGCTTATTTTATCTTTACTTCGCAGGCTTACCCCTTTATGTTTATTGATGGTGTCTGCCTTTGATGTCTTGTGTCCTTAGGTGCTTAGGTCCTTAGTGTGCTAAAATGCCCTCTGGTCAATTTTGCCTTTGAACAGTTGCCCTGTTCCATCTACCTGGGTTATAATGTCATTCTGGGTTTGTGGTGATAACAGATTTTTTTTTTTTAAAGATTTTATTTATTTATTTGACAGAGAGAAACACAGCCAGAGAGGGAACACAAGCAGGGGGAGTGAGAGAGGGAGAAGCAGGCTTCCCGCTGAGCAGGCAGCCTGATGCGGGGCTCGATCCCGGGTCTCTGGGATCATGACCTGAGCCGAAGGCAGTTGCCCAACCAACTGAGCCACCCAGGCGCCCCCTCCCCTTTTTTTAAAATAATAAAACACCCAGTGCTCCATGAGATGACAGATTTTTAAATTACAGAATGCCTGGCTTCTTCTCCATTTCTCTTCGAGGTCCTCCTCAGCTGGAAGTCCCCTAAACCAGCAGCCATTAGCATTAAACATCTCCTTGTACAGTAGAGGCTTTTTGCCAATTGTGGAGCTTGGGGATGGTGTGATTATGTTTTGGTTTCAAGATAATGGCTCCAAACTTGGTTGAAATCAAGGGAGAAGTACATCTGTCTGCATCCTTTGGCCTGATGTGCTGCTATGACCAAAACATGAGCATATTGCTGAACTGGGGGAAGGGCAGGCACCACAAAGACAAGTTTAGTCACTCCTACAAAAACTTGCATTTTCCAGCAGACAGCCTTTCCTTTGCTGTCCTGCCTGCTGCCCCCTTTTAGCAGTGTAGTCAATAAACTATCCCCTTTAAAAACAAAACAACAACAAGAAAACCCCTTGCATTTTCCTTGTCAGGAATCCTGTGTGGGTGGTTTGGGTTTCTACTTCTTGAAACAAACGCACTGAAACTGGAGGAGTTTCAGAATGGGAGAAATAAAATGATTGTGGCAGTAAAACAGGTAGGTCAGAAAGGCAGAACTCTTTAATTTAAAAGGTGAAGGTGGAAATTGGTTAAGTATTTAATGTCAAGAATAGCAGAAGTTTTTAACATTTAGATCTGAGTAGGGATACTTGTTCGATCTTGAAATAAATGTATCATTTCAAATGCATTTCTTCTTTAAAACACTGAGTTTATATTTATGAAACTTATTACCTCAAGTTATGATGACAGCTAAGACGTGGTAGGGCCTGGATAATTCATGCACCATAGTTCTGAGATACCGACTTAACAAACATCTCTTTGACAGTGTTAGACCGTTTACCAGCCAGAGCTGTTTTAGTTGGAAGTAACAGAAACACAACTCAAAACTAAAAAGGATTTTATTTGCTTCTGTGACCTGAAGGCCCAGGTCCATGGATTCAAGGCTAGAACATGGTCTCTGAGGCTCTGTCACTGGCTTTCATGTCAAATTTGTGCTGTCTACCATTGCTTTCATCCACGTGACAGCTCCTTTCATGGTGAAGAAGATGGTCAGTGGCACCTGAAGACCACATGATCTTCCAGTTCTGGGCCTTCAGAAGTCTGGCAAAATAATTCTGGTTGCCTTCACTAGGGGTCATGTGCCCTCTCCTTTCACTGTGCTGTGTAGGCAGGGTGGGGGGTGGGTATTATGCATAGTCAAGTCATGCTCGCCTCGAAGACCAGGCAGAAGGCAGGACATCGTAATTGATAGCTCCACTCAGAGTGGCTGAAAGCTGTTGCCCATCAGAAAGAATAGTTAATATCCACTATGAATAAGTTACCAAATTTACAAAGCAATTGAATTCCACCCCTTGTCTTCTGATCTTTAAACAGAAGAATGGGAGAATTTTGCATGACCAGAAGGACATTGGAAATTTACCCCCTACACCTGCCCCCATAGAATCATTTTGAATTAAAAAAAAAAAAAAGCCATGGAGAATCCATATAAACAAATGTTACTGAAATCATATCAAATTTAAGATTTGAGAAGTATTTTTCATTTAGTCTTACAGGAGGTTATGAACCCTATGTGTCCTTCCCTTCCGATCTTTTTCTGCTGTATTTCCTCAGTGTTTTATTTCCCCTCTTTTCCTTCATATTTTTGCTTGAATACATTATTCTCTTCCCTCATTTTCATCAACAGATAAGTTGTAAAATTTGTTATTCCCATTTTATTCATTTCCAGTGTCCTTTTCTGCTCTTGCCTTCTGTGCTGTCCTCTGCTCCTAGACACGCCTGCTCCTTGATTTAATCTACTCACCCTAATGCTCTGTTGTGCTTTGTTTTACCTAAATACACATACATACCTAAAATGGGATAAAATGCATTCTTATGAAGTGAATTGCTATTCCGGGACTTCTTAGAAAGAGGAGGGAACTTCATTTCCTCAAATTTCTGTTCTTTTGCTTTGTTACCACTCCCTGAATCTGACATCACAATAGGAAGTAATTTCTCGTGAGTTTACACAAATTACTTTCTATGTATGGGAGTATCTATATGTCATAAACATTTTTGTGTTAGACTACACTTTAGACGACGAGGTGGAGCTTAGTTTTCCATTTTACCCTACTACAGCATATACAGTAAGGTGACCAGCTATTTCTTTAAGGATACTATCTCCCTTTAAAACATTTTTGTAGCAGTCCTTAAAAAACTGACCCCGAGTAGGTCTCTACATGCTCAGGCTGAGAAAAATCTTACTTCTAATGTGACAAGCATCATGCTCACACTGGGAGCAGAAGTCCTGGAGATGTTTTTCATAAAATCAGGACATATGTATTTTAATATGGAATGTGGGTCAAAACCTGGATTCAGTGTTTATCAATTCAGCATATATAGATAGATCTCTCTATGTATACCTTATTATAGAGATGAAAAGTTAAACCCACTAGAGTTAATATTGTATTTTTAACCCTCTTCTTTTTTTTTTAAAGGAATCTATTCAAGTGATAACATACTGTAATTTTTTTTAAAGATTTTATTTATTTATTTGACAGAGAGAAAGGTCACAAGTAGGCAGAGAGAGAGGAGGAAGCAGGCTTCCTGCCGAGCAGAGAGCCCAATGTGGGCCTCGATCCCAGGACCCTGAGATCATGACCTGAGCCGAAGGCAGAGGCTTTAACCCACTGAGCCACCCAGACGCCCTTAACCCACTCTTCTTGTTTATATCAATTTTTTTTTTATCTTAGACCAAAATTTCTCAACCTCTGCAGTATTGCCATAGCAGCCTAGATAATCCTTCCTTTCTATGGGCTTGTCCTTTGTATTGTAGGATTTTTAGCTAAATCCCTAACCTTTATCTGCTAGATCCAATAACATCCCTCACCCCCAGTTGCAGTACCCAATCCATATGGTCTAGAGACATCGCCAAATATCCCCGGTGGAGGGGGGACCAAATTCTGCTCTTCTCTGCCCCACTCGAGAACCTCTGCCCTAGACTTTAAGGCTGAGACTAGGGTAAGAAAAAGTGGGAATGAGTTAAAAATAGAAGCAGAAATTTATTGGAAAAAACTTTTAGGGGTGCCTGGGTGGCTCAGTCATTAAGCATCTGCCTTTGGATCAGGTCATAATCCCAGGGTGCTGGGATTGAGACCAACATAGGGCTCCCTGCTCAATAGAACGCCTGATTCTCTCTCCCCCACTCCCCCTGCTTGTGTTCCCTCTCTCACTGTGTCTCTCTCTGTCAAATAAATAAATAAATACAATCTTAAAAAAATAAAAATGGTTGGGGTGCCCAGGTGGCTCAGTCATTAGGTATCTGCCTTCAGCTCAGGCCATGATCTAACCCCACATCGGGCTCCCTGCTTGTCGGGAGGCCTGCTTCTCCCTCTCCCACTCCCCCTGCTTGTGTTCCTCTCTCACTGTGTCTCTCTCTGTCAGATAAATAAGTAAAAATCTTAAAAAAAAAAACTTAAAAAAATAACTTTTTGGTAATTTGTTTTCCACTTAGAGAAATCATACATCTCAGATAATTTGGAAAATACAGAAACATATAAAGGAAGAAAATTTAAAAAATAGAAAATAAAAAATAATACCACCCAGAGATAATAATTGTTAATTATTAATTTACTTCCTTAAGTCTTTCATCTGTATTGACATAGTAATTTTTATGATTTTTTAATCTTAATATATATTATGAGAATTTTTATATTATTAAATATTCATTGAGAGTATTTTTAGTGGCTGGATAATATTCCATCATCTGGATGTACCATAATTTATTTACTCCTGGGCATTTTCACTATTATAAGACAGGTATTATTTGTACATAAATCTTTGAATTAGTCAGTTTTAGTCAACTTTATATTCCAAGTCTCTTTGAAAAGTGTTGATATTTACATTTATGTGGGGTAGGGTGTTCACATTTATTTCATTTTAAAAATAGCATTTTGTGTGTACATTGCTTCAGGGTTAGGATGACCAGATGTCCCACTTGTGTGAGATGCTTTCTGCCATCCAGTGCCTTCATTTTATTTTGAGAAATCCTTTTAGATAGAAATATATAAATTTACTTCAAAAACCTAACCTTTTGGAAAGCTAAAGTATTTCCTTTTCCTGGCCATTTTCCTCATTATTGCTGTTATTCATTGTTTCTCCTTGATTTAGGGGGAAATTGGGCCAGACAGAATTATTGAACTAGAAAGAATTAAACCAACCACGAAGCTATTTTTTTTTTTTTTTAGATTTTATTTATTTATTTGACAGAGAGAGAGAGAGAGATCACAAAAAGGCAGAGAGGCAGGCAGAGAAGGGGGAAACAGGCTCCCCGCGGAGCAGAGAGCTGATGTGGGACTCCATCCCAGGACCCTGGGATCATGACCTGAGCCATGATCTGGAAGATCATGTGGTCTTCAGGTGCCACTGACCATCTTCTTCACCATGAAAGGAGCTGTCATGTGGATGAAAGCAATGGTAGACAGCACAAATTTGACGTGAAAGCCAGTGACAGCCTCAGAGACCGTGTTCTAGCCTTGAATCCATGGACCTGGGCCTTCAGGTCACAGAAGCAAATAAAATCCTTTTTAGTTTTGAGTTGTGTTTCTGTTACTTCCAACTAAAACAGCTCTGGCTGGTAAACGGTCTAACACTGTCAAAGAGATATTTGTTAAGTCGGTATCTCAGAACTGTGGTGCATGAATTATCCAGGCCCTACCACGTCTTAGCATGACTTGAGGTAATAAGTTTCATAAATATAAACTCAGTGTTTAAAGAAGAAATTCACTTGAAATGATACATTTATTTCAAGATCTAACAAGGCAGAGGCTTAAACCTCTGAGCCACCCAGGTGCCCTGAAGCTGTTGTTTTAAGAGTATAGACAAAGTACAACTTTAACTTGAAAATTACCTGAAAATATGTTATCATTTTTTTGTAGACAACATGTGCTCCTAATTAAAACAGATTACCATTTTTTGGGAGTGGTTAGAGGCTGAGCTTGTTTTCAGTGGGTAGTCAAGAACCTGAGAGACCTTCAACATCAACTACATGTTGTAAAACAAGTAAAATGGAGCAAAATACACCCAGTGTTAAAGGTAGCACCCCCCAGGGGCGCCTGGGTGGCTCAGTTGGTTAAACGACTGCCTTCAGCTCAGGTCATGATCCCGGAGTCCCGGGATCGAGTCCCACATCGGGCTCCCTGCTCTGTGGGAAGCCTGCTTCTCCCTCTCTCACTCCCCCTGCTTGTGTTCCCTCTCTAGCTGTGTTTCTCTCTGGCTGTGTTTCTCTCTGTCAAATAAATAAAATCTTTAAAAAAAAAAAAAAAAGGTAGCACCCTGGAATGGAATCTTCCTAGCCCTCAGAGGGTATTTAGGAGTTTGGGAGGCCTGTGGGTCATTACTATGGACTGCAGCCTCCTTAAGGACTGGTAGCCACAAATGATGGTGTGGAAACGTAGATATTGAAGCCATAGGAAACCGACTAGAAGTTGGAAGTTTCTTTGCTTTCTTGCTCTATGAAAACCTTGATTTTTACCTTCTTGAGTTGTCATTCGTTTTCTTCTAAAAAACGTGGCTTGCATAAACGCACAGCTCCATGGCAGTAGAGTGATCACATAATAATGGTTCGTATTTCCCGAGGTCTCACCGTGGGCCAGACACCATTTGGAGAACTTGGTTACACCTGTTTCCTTCCTTGGCTTCCAGCTCTCCCAGTGCCTGAAGGAGAGGCAGTGTATCCCAGCCGTCAAACATGGACTCTGTAACTTAGCATTTGAATTCTGGTTTGAATCCTGGACTCTTTGCTTTCTTTGTGACCTTGACCAAGCTACTTAACTTTCCTGTGCCTCAATTTCCTCATTTTTTAATGGGGATAATAATACCCCCCTCATGTGGTTTTAATGATGACTAAATGTTTTAATATGTATACAAATGCTGGACAGTAGGAGAAGGAAAGGAAATGGGAAGTAGGGTAATTCGGGGAGGGAAATGAAACATGAGAGACTTTGGACTCAGAAACAAACTGCGGGCCTTGGAGGGAAGGGGTGGGGGCATCGAGAGCCTGGTGGTGGGTACTGAGGGCACGTATTGCATGGAGCACTGGGTGTGGGGCATAAACAATGAATCTTGGAACACTGAAGAAATAAAATAATATAATTTAAAAAATGCTTAGACTGGGGCGCCTGGGTGGCTCAGTTGGTTGAGCGACTGCCTTCGGCTCAGGTCATGATCCCGGAGAACCGGGATCGAGCCCCACATCGGGCTCCCTGCTTCGGCGGGAGACCTGCTTCTCCCTCTCTCACTCCCCCTGCTTGTGTTCCCTCTCTGGCTGTTTCTCTCTGTCAAATAAATAAAATCTTAAAAAAAAAAAAAAAATGCTTAGACTGGTAACTGATACGTAATACAGACTTAACTGTTGGCTGTTACTATATTGCTATTTGGTTATGGCTATTGTTTCTCTCTGGCCACTTTGTCTTCTTCATGAACTCAACCACCTCCTATAACCTCCTGGATATTGGTGTTCCTCAGCTCTGTCCTTACTCTATGCATCCTCCCACTGTGGCCTGATCCGCTCCTGAAAAGCTAGATATGAACCTGTGTTGATGACTTCCAAATCTCTGTTTCTAACCTGCTTGTTCTCCTTACACACCTAAATCCCTGCAGCAGCTGCCTATGGACATCTTCACAGGCACCTCAAACCTAACATATTCAGCCTTGAATTGTCATCTCCTCCCTTCCTCTTCATTCCACTCTACCCTACTTGTTGGTGTCTTACTTTCCTCATCTAGAAGATGGGATAATAGTAATACTGACTTTGTAGAGTAGTTATGGGGATTTAAGTGGCATAGTTCATGCATAACACTTAGCATAATGACTGATACACATTTGAGAAATGTTAGCCACAGTAATTGTTACTATTTGTATTCCCTGTCTGGTGAATGGCATCAGCATCCATCTATGTACCCAAAACAAAAACTTAACCATTGTCTTGACTGGGTGCCTGGATGGCCCAGGAGTCCCAGGATCGAGTCTGCTTCTCCCTCTGACCTTTCCCCTCTCATGCTCTCTCTCTCTCTCTCATCCTCTCTTTCTCTCTCTCTCAAGTAAATAAATAAAAAATCTTAAAAAAAAAATTGTCTTGGGGCACCTGGGTGGCTCAGTTGGTTAAACAACTGCCTTCGGCTCAGGTCATGATCCTGGAGACCCAGGATCGAGCCCCGCGTCAGGCTCCCTGCTCTGTGGGAAGCCTGCTTCTCCCTCTCTCACTCCCCCTGCTTGTGTTCCCTCTCTAGCTGTGTTTCTCTCTGTCAAATAAAGAAATAAAATCTTTAAAAAAAAAAAAATTGTCTTGATTTACCCCCTTTAGCCAACCACCTCTCCCGCCATCACTTATTATTTCCTGGTACTATCCTTCCTTTGTTTGGACCCTTTTTATTTCTTTCTTTGGTCCTGTAACAGCATCATAAGCAATTTTTGGTCTTACCTCCTATAATCTGTTTTCTGTTCTGTTACCAGAATAATTTTTATGTAAAGAACATATCTGATCATGCCACTCTCTGACTTAAAATTCCTCAGTGGTTCCGTATAGGATATTGTCTTGAGAATGAATATATTAATATAGTGCTTTCCAAACTGTGGTGTCCATCTGAAACCACCTAGGAGTCTTGTTAAAATGGAGGTTCTGATGTAGGTCTGTGATGGGGCCCCAAGAATTTCTAACAACTCCTAATTGAAACCAGCGCTCCTAGATTAAGGACCACACCTTGAGTCGTGAGGCTATGATACACTGGGCTTTTCCTGATCTGCCTTCACCCTGGGCCTGCCTCCTTTCTCATTTTCCCTCTGGGCATTCAGGTCTTCACTTTAAGTCAAGAGCTCTCCAGGCTGCCTTCTTCCGGGCTTTGCTGCATTCCCTTTGCCTGGCTTTCCCCGCTGTTTGTTCATGAATCATGCCTTTCAGGTCCTAGTTTGTCTAAGATGTCCCGTCCTGACACAGCACTGCATTGCAGACATTCATCTCCCAAGGATGGGGGAAATACCACATTTGTTTTGTTTTAGTAACAACTTTATTGAGATATTCTCATACATTACAGTTCATTCATTTAAAGTGTATAATTCAGTGGTTGTCATGGTTTTTGACCTAGCATCTGGACTAGTGTTTAGTACATAGTGAGTAGCACCTCCATGATTGAATGGATGAATGAACTAGAAGGCATTAAAGTAGCTTTGGAAAATTTTCTGCATGTCTTCCACTTCACGTCAGTAATTTTTGGCTTTCACATTTTAGCATTCAAGTCATCTTAATTATTCATCAGTGATTCTTCATGAGCTTCCTTCTTTCACCTCCGTTTTTGGCACCAGGCGGGGAACACTTCTCTTGGTCAGTGTTAATGCATCATTATAGACTGCTTTCCTGAATTCTCCAGTGCTGCCAGGTCTCTTTTACATCTCAGGCTATAATGAGCAGTACTTTTTTTTTTTTAAAGGATTTTATTTATTTGACAGAAACACAGCCAGAGAGGGAACACAAGCAGGAGGAGTGAGAGAGGGAGAAGTAGGCTTCCTGCCGAGCAGGGAGCCCGATGTGGGGCTCGATCCCCGGTCTCCGGGATCATGACCTGAGCCGAAGGCAGTCGCTTAACCAACTGAGCCACCCAGGCGCCCCAAGAAATAAATTTTTTTAAAAAAGTAAATTTCTGAGTCTTACTTCCAGAGACTCTGAGTCAGTAGGTTTGGAAGCCCCAGGAATTTGCATTTTTTTAACCAGCGTCTTAAGGGATTCTGATGCTTGTGGTCTGTGGAATTCCACTATGGAACATAGAACCAACCTTGCTTCTTGAGCCGGTGTTCCAGCTTTGCCTGACTTTGTTTACCATATTTCCCTCTTACCAGAATCCCCCACCTAATAAATGCTTGGTAAAAGCAGATTTAAACTGTTTGTTCAGTGGTGGTGGTGGTCAGTCTTTTTAAAATTATAAGGCTATATTACTGTAGATACATTGTGGGCCATTTTTCCCCTGGCTATCCTTAATGTTTCACTTTTAATAGAATATGTGAGAAAACCTGGCACATGGAAGTGACCCAGTAAATTTTTTTGCTATTTTTAAAGGCAACTGGAAAAACTGCCTCTCTTATATTAAAACTAAATTGAGAATATTTTATGTGAAAGATGTTCCATTACCCTTTACTAATAATAGATGTGAAATAGTATAAGAAATGACTTGCGAAATTACTTTGGGAACTGTTTTCCTTTTAAAAAAATTCTTTTTAGAAAACTATACAAATAATAACTATTCAGTGCAGATCCTTGGAAAATTCAAAAATACAAAATAGAATTGCATGTAATCTCACTGTCCGCACATATTCTTAATATTTTGATGTATGAGGGCGCCTGGGTGGCTCAGTCCTTAAGCATCTGCCTTCTGCTCAAGTCATGATCCAGGAGTCCTGGGATAGAGCCCCGCATTGGGCTCCCTGCTCAGCGGGGAGCTTGCTTCTCCCTCTCTCACTCCCCCTGCTTGTGTTCCCTCTCTAGCTGTGTTTTTTCTCTGTCAAATAAATAAATACAATCTTTTAAAAAAATATTTTGATGTATGTCCTTCTACTTTTTCTCTATGTATATTTTCTCCAACAAAATAGTTTATTTTGTGCATAGTATTCTGGAGCAAGATTTTTTTCTCTAAGTAGTATATTATGAACATTTCCCCATGCCAGTACATATTCTTTTATGATATCTTTTTAATGGACTCAGAGTTTTATAATATGAGTCAGTCATATGTTAGTCAACCAGCTCACTATGGTAATTTCCAGTTTTTTGACAGTTTACATTTAAATTGAAGAGAACCAAAAGCCTTTGTGTGTTCCTTTAAAAGAAATCAATAGTAGCTAGTGAATTTGACTATACTTAACAGAACATCCCATTTTTCTACATAACAATATTGATACAAAAACTTGGTGATTATCATATCAATGTTAAGAAGATTATTCTTACTACAAGAGTTTAAAAGGACTAAAAAAAACCAAAAAACAAAAAACCCACAGGAATATCAAAGCACTCAGGAATAAATTCTTAAATGTTTGAGATCCCAGGGTGTGCCAGCCACAACAACCCACTAGAAGGAAATCCTCCAGACTGGATGTAGACAGATTCAGATTATTAATCAGTAGGCCAGGCGAATCAAGCTGTAGGTTAGCTCCAATTTGGAAGACAGTAGATCCCTTCTTCTGCTAGTATTTTGGAAGCCATATCATTGGTGGGATGAATTGTAGTATAATCTACACACTTGCTTTTTCTTATTTATTAATCAAGGAGACTATCCTTGATTAATTAAAGTGGCTAATTAAAGCCACTCAGGATTTGTTAAGCTTCTGCATCCATATTTAATGGCAGTATAGCCTGGTTACTCAGAAACTGTTGGCTGTAGAAATGAAAATGTCGACTTAGGTTAAAGGGAGAAGAAATATAGCAAAGGCTGTTATTCAAGAAAAAACACATTTACTAAATCAAGAGACTGTAATGTGGGAAAAAAAGTCTCTGAGACATTAGATTGAGCTCTTAAAAGCTCTGAAAAGGAGTCTTTTGATTAATGTATTTTACTTCCGCCCCCTTGGTTTACAAATACTATAATTAAGTGTGTCTTGTAATGAGCTTCTAACTTTAACGTTTGGGATATTGGCCAGAGATGCTTAGAGGCCCAGTTCTCGAACTCTCCAGTCCCCTGGGGCAGAGGTGGTATCTTATTGGTCCAAGGGTTTTCTAAGTCTGTGTCAGGAGCAGTGCCTTAGTCTTAGAATGATGTTTCCTCTCTCACTACCCACTGGAGTTTGAGAACCAGCTTTTCTTTGGAGCTGGAGCCTTCAGTGTGGTGGGTTTAACAAGGATCTGAACAAAACCTGTCATGTGCAGCTTCACTTGTTGGGGTAAGAATTAGAATGTGCCATCTGAGTTGATGAAAATCTGAGTGATGGGGATATTTAAGTTAGTATCAATTTAACAAATCTTTAAGGCTTGGTTGTGATCTGCACCATGCTATATATTAAACCTAGATTCTTAAAATAATAATGTCCATAAGGTTAATCATCTCCTGTATTCTTATTTGGCTTGCTTATCTATTGGTTGTTTTTTCAGGATTTTGTAAGGTAACTGTCATAGACTATGGTGAAATTTAATAAATCTGAATGAGTAGAGGCCAAATTATTTTAAAATATGTGGGTGAAATAGGTAGAGTAGTACCACTATATATGATATCTTCTGTTGGGCAGCAGTTAAGGTTCTATAACTATGAGATTACATAGACTGAGTTTATTCAGAATGTGGTCAGTATATAGACCAGCACAGTCTCAAGAAGAGCCCCAGAAGTGCCTTTGTGCGTGCTTTTCATTTTAGTCAACTCAGTTCCTTTGGCTTTCATTCTTCCCTGCCGTAGCACAGTGACATCAGATGCAGCTGGAGCTTAAAGAAGGGCCGTGTTAATTAATTCCGGTGAAACAAAAACTGCCTCAAATAATTAATGGAATAACAGTCTCTTTAAAAGACTTTAGAGCTTTTTTTTTTGGCTTCTTTTTTTTTTTTTTCAGGGACTAGAGAAGGAGAATGGCACACATTGTTCACTTGAGATCATTTTAAGCTATTGATGCGTCTTACAGTCCTCATCTGATGTTTCTGATTTCAATATGAATCATTCAGGCCATGTAGTGATTTTTTTTTTCTTATTTTCTCTTGAGGTTCTCTGACTTCAGTGACAGTTTTCAAGAGAGCAACCCCATAAACTTTGGCTTTGTCAGAATCTAAAAATGCTCTCCATTTTATTATTTTATTTATAGTTGTCATATTTTAGTTTAAATACAGTTGACCTAGCAAGTAAAAATTTGTGTGTACAAGTAGGGTGGCAAAGACCAGGCCAGGCTGCCTGCTGGGTTATCAGAGGGAAGAGGTTCTGTATGTTCCCATCACTGTTTTCTTTAGTTGATATTGCCTTTATGAAGCTTGATTTTTTGTTTGTTTGTTTGTTTTTATATCGTCCAAATTGTTAAGAAAAGAGGGATTAAAGACTGAGATAGCTAGAGTTAGGGAAAACCAGATCAGGAGATAAGTAAGGAAGATCCTTTCCCATATGTGATTGTCTTTGTTTTCTAACCCAACATTAGAAGTTTTCATCTTATGACCTAACCTTCAAGGACACTGCCTTCAAGCAAACCAGAAAGTTTAACCTACTTATAATTTTAGTAGGTAAGAAAGGAATAAGGGGAAATTAACATATAACATATGATGTATGTTTTTTTTTGAGAAATGAAAAGGTCTGGGTGTTAATATGTGCTGAAAATATGCTCAGGATGTTATGCATGCTTAGGAACTCAGTTTCAGGAAGCATTATAAAGATGTAAAGAGGGGTGCCTGGGTGGCTCAGTTGGTTGGGTGACTGCCTTTGGCTCAGGTCATGATCCCGGAGACCTGGGATCGAGCTCCGCATTGGGCTCCCTGCTCGGCGGGAAGCCTGCTTCTCCCTCTCTCACTCTCCCTGCTTGTGTTCCCTCTCACTGTGTTTCTCTCTGTCAAATAAATAAATAAATCTTAAAAAAAAAAAGATGTAAAGAGAAAGGAAGGAAACAAATATGTGAAAATAAAAGGGGGAGAAGAAAAAGAAAGGCTAAAAAAAGGGCAGTTTGAGATTGGGAGATTTGGGTGCGATTACCCAATGTGTATTACCATGTATTACCAAGGCAATTAGCGTCCTGTCCTAGGAAGGGAAACAGCCCAGCAACACATGGAACTGATGACTTGTCTACAAATAATATTGGCCCTTGTGCTAGAGGGATAGGAAACTCAGAGTAGGTGAAACAGAGGTGGCATTAGAACAAACAGGTTGCATAGAGATGTATGGGTATGTTTCTACTTTAGTCCTTTGTACTTTGTCTTTATGTTGTGATGTTTGTTTTGTCTTTTGTTTGGTTCTCTCAAGTTAGTTGTAATCTTTTTTTTGTTTTATTTTGTATTGTTTTGTTTTGTTTTTTGACAGAGGCACAGTGAGAGAGGGAATAGAAGTGGGGGGAGTGGGAGAGGGAGAAGCAGCCCCCCCCCCCCCAGCAGGGAGCCCGATGTGGGTCTCAATCCCAGGCCCCTGGGATCATGACCTGAGCTGAAGGCAGACACGGAATGACTGATCCACCCATGCGCCCGCAGCTGTAATTTTTATCTAAGATTTCTGAAACTCGCTACAAAATCTGTTTGGGTTACCTGACTTTTTAGGTTTTTGAAAAGTATGATTGAAATGGCTTTGCCATGTAGGGATTTGTGTGAACCAGATATACTATGAAAAGAAAATAGAGAAAAGACTATTTACATCATGTAAACTGGAATTAAACTTCATGCTCAGAGGTGAAGTGAGAGCTCCAACTTTCATCTTGGCTTGAGAGTTTTTGGTGCCAAGGGTTGCCATGTCAGAGAAAAAGCAGCTTGGATAGACTTGGATCTCTTAGAGGGGGACAACGAGTTCGAGGAGTTCCCTGAGGAAGACTGGGCTGGTTTAGATGAAGATGAAGATATCCATGTCTGAGAGGCTTGTTTTCCTTCTCTAGCAGTGTTTCTCTGTGTCAAATAAATAAATGAAATCTTAAATAAAAT
Organism: Spilogale gracilis; assembly: GCA_004023965.1. Classification (NCBI taxonomy): domain Eukaryota; kingdom Metazoa; phylum Chordata; class Mammalia; order Carnivora; family Mephitidae; genus Spilogale; species Spilogale gracilis. Next base: position 25,527 of record PITA01006326.1, read on the forward strand.
AAAATAAAATATAATAAAATAATAAAATACAATAATAAAAAATAAAATAAAATAAAGTAAAATAATAAAAAGTGTATAGAGACCCACCAGTGTTCTAGCCTGGCTGTTCTAGGGTGTCTTGAAATTCAGCATTCATAAATTTCAATGGGGGAATAAGAGAACAAGACATTGAAAGCCAAAGGAGAAGCCTCAGCAGCCTTCGCTGTCCTGAAGGCCTAGAAAAATGAAAAGCCCCTTCACCTTCGGGGTTCCTTGGTCTCTCAACCTTTACATGCATTTTATAGTAAAGCCACACTAACCAGATGCTTCACCAAATCTTTCTAAATTTTTCATTATCTGGTGGTGTTAAGATTTTTGTCAAGTTTGTCCTTTGAGTGTGAACACTTAAAGTGGTGGTAGACAGGGAAGGGAAAACATCTGAGAAACTACAGAGAACTTCTGTGGGAAAAGGTAGTTAGGAGATTAAGAAAATTTGACCATATAATGAGATGAACATGATAGTGACATTTTCCACTGAGGTTGTATCATTTGCTGAGACTCCCAAGTCAGTGCCTCTTTTGCATCTTTTAAAAGCTAATCATAAATGACAACACTAACACCAAGGAAATAAATAAGCCAAAATATTGTCTACCAATGGCACAATGAGAGAATTATGCTTTAAATGGAGGCTGACACATGCAGCCCCCATACATGTTCCTCTGTCTTTTTCATTGACTGGTGAGCATGGTAGCTTCATTGTTCTCTCACTGAATGTGTTGGAACTGGCTGGCCTAATTGATCACACATTTCTGTAGATGCAGCATGGCCAGAGGATATGTTATTTCTAGTACAGGATGAGAAAGAGTTTGTACAAGCACTGTCAACAGGTGTGAGAGGGCTGCAACCATTGTACAAAGGTAGAGTAATCACAGGCTGGACCTCCCACTCAGCCCTCATTCTCTTGTTCAACATTAGACTCCGTGCTTTTGATCTTACTAGAATCCACTCTGGTGTTCTGTGAATTAAAAAATAAAATCAGCTTTAGTTTACATACATGAATACTTTCTTGACGGCTATTATAAAAGATAACAGCATTTCATATTGACATGAATAGATGTACCAGATAGAGTATTAACTAAAAAGAAGCAAAATGCAGTATATGTGCATGGATGTGTGTGTATATGCCTGTGTTCTGGAAGTGTTTATCCTAGACTGTGTAGTTTATTGAAAATAGTTATTTCTACAGGTGTAATTACAGGAGACTTTAACTCTCTTAGATTTTTTATATTCAGTGTATTTCTTTTGTAATTAGAGAAGACAAATATTACCTTTCTTTTTTTAAGTTGTGTAAACAAAAATGTTTCGAAGAAAGTTAAGAAAAGGTGTCTGATGGTGTATGTGTGTATATAATACATAACATATTAAAATAATTTATATCTAAACATTTTTATGTGCTTTCAGAACTGAGTAGTCTCATTCCTAGACCATTTTTAGTGTTGGAATTAGCGTCTTGGATTCAATTTGAATTAAGCACATTTTCCAGGTGTGGGGAGAGGAGGAAGGCTGCCTGTACAGTGCGATTTGGAGGGTACCGAGAAGATTTACAAATAAAAGAAAATCTATAAAGAGCTCTCCCAACTCCATAAACTAACAAACAACTTGATTAAAAAATAGGCAAAAGTTTTGAATAGACATCTCTCCAAAAAAGATATACAAATGGCCAATAAGCACATGAAAATATATTTAACATTATTAATCAATACGGAAATACAAATCGAAGCCACGCTAATGGTGGTGCCTGCGTGGCTCAATTGGTTAAACGACTGCCTTCGGCTCAGGTCACGATCCCGGAGTCCTGGGATCGAGCCCCACATCGGTTTGCTCAGTGGGAAGCCTGCTTCTCCCTCTCTCACTCCCCCTGCTTGTGTTCGCTCTCTGGCTGTGTTTCTATCAAATAAATAAAAAAATCTTAAAAAAAAAAACACACTAATACCTCACTTCCATTAGGGTTTATATTATCAAAAGAAAAACAGAAAATAGCAAGTGTTATTGGCGATGGTATGGAGAAATCAGATCCCTTATACATGCTCTTGAGAATGTAACATAGTGCGGCTGCAATGGAAAACTGTATGAAAGCTCCTTACAAGAATTAAACATAGAATTACTCTACAGTCTACTAATCCCACTTGATACATAACCAGGGGAATTGAAAATAGGGTCCAAAGAGGTATTTGTACACCCATGTTCATAGCATTATTCATAAAAGCCAAAAGATGTAAGCCACTCTCATGTCCACTAACAGATGCATCATACATCTATATATATGTGTACACACACACACACACACACACACACACACACACACTGGAATATTATTCAGCCTTTAAAAGGAAGTAAATTCTAACTGAAGCTCCGACATGGCTAAATGTTGAGGGCATTATGCTAAATGAAATAAACCAGTCACAAAATGGTAAATACTGTATGATTCCACTTGCATAAGGTACCTAGAGTAGTCAAATTCACAGAGACAGAAAGTAAAATGGTGGTTGTCAGTAGCTTAGAGGAGGGAGAAAAGGGAGAGTTCTTGTTTAATACGCACAGTTTCCATTTTAGAAGATGAAAACGTTCTGTGGCTGGGTGATGGTAATGGTAGTATAGCAATGTGAATGTACTTAATACTGAGATATAAATGAGATACAACTTTAAAAATGGTGAAGATGGTAAATTTTATGTTGTGTAGACTTTACCACTATTAAAAGTAATAATACAAAAAGAAAACCCCTTAATCCCTCAGAATTGTCTTTTCTAAAACCATTCCTATGCCTTCTTTGCAAGTTGTTATTTTGAGAGCATAAATATATTTAATGTCTTATGGTGAACAAGTGTCGGTCCTCAGTGAGAATGAGACAGGTAGCGGATAAATCTGGAACTAGGGATAAGGAAAAACTGCTTTAATATTGAAAAGGGCAAAAAAGGGAAGAAATACTTTGGGCCCCTAACAAAAATTTTAGTTACATTATTACAGTTTTGCCTTTTCCTAACTCAGCCCACTACTGTCACAACTCCAGTAGTATCTCCAATGTTTTTAAGAATCTTAGATGCTATTTTACTTGTGAATAGCTTTATCAGATTACACACCTGAACCAGTGAGACATTTGTGGAGATTCATCAAATCTTTATCCATGCTTTTTCATTAGGGTATTTTCAATACAGGTGATTCTTTACATGGTCATCTTTTTTTTTTTTTTTAAGATTTTTTGAATGAAGCATATCCTATATGAAAAGTTATAGAGGATCTGGATGATATCTTCTTCTTTTTTTTAAAAGATTTCATTTATTTATTTATTTGACAGAGGGAAACACAACTAGAGAGGGAACGCAAGCAGGGGGAGTGAGTGGGAGAAGCAGGCTTCCCGCCAAGCGGGGAGCCAGATGCAGGCTCGATCTGGAACTCTGGGATCATGACCTGAGCCGAAGGCAGACGCCTAAGGACTAAGCCACCCAGGCGCCCCTGGATGATATCTTGTAGAAATGATTTAATTTTCTCCTGGCAGCCAGACTGATGCCCTTGTCCAGTTAGGCATTTAAGATGCTTCATTGTTTCAGGCTTTGTAAAGGTAGGCAGTTTCCAGGTTGGCTTTAATCTCAGCGTATAATGTTTTAAGGATATCAAATGAAAGCTGGGATATATTCCCCAGACCTTTTTTTCCTTCCTAGCCCTGAACTCCACTTTGTGTTTCCTCACCACTTGGGGTGCCATAATTTCTATTTAACTGTTCAACTTCTTGTTGCTTTCTCCTTGGTTTCACAGCCACTTTTCCTGCACACCTGCAATTTAGACACTGACAAAATGCTGGAAGGGGGAGATTGTGAGCAAGTACTTCTTTTTCTTGAAGAAAAAGCCCCCCTCTATTCTTGGAGTTCAAGGCTACTGGTGCAGCCAAGTTTTGCCTTTTTAGACCTGTGAGACTGCCTCAAGTTCTAGGTCATCACACAGAGCTCACCCTCCACACACCAGAGGTCCAATTAGCAAATGACCTGAGGAGAAAGAAATAGTAATTGCAAATGTAGGGCTCATCTAGGTGAGCCTTTTCTCTGGTATCTTGGCCCCTCAAATCATGATTTTTGGTTGCTCTCAAACTCCTTTTAAAATCTGCATTTAAAAATTAAAAAAAAAATTTTAGAAGATTTTATTTACTAATTTGACAAAGAGAGCATAAGCTCTCTGGCAGGCAGAGAGAGAAGCAGGCTCCCCACTGAGTAGGGAGCCTGACCTCGGATCATGACTTGACCCTAAGGCAGATGCTCAATAGACCCATCCACCCAGGTGCCCCTTTAGTCTGCATTTTATCCAGCTTTCTTAGTTGTTCTTAGTGCAGATGTTATTCTGATGCAAGTTCCTTCATCTTATTTAGAACCAGATATCATTTGGTAAGCTATTTTATAAGTATATAAGTACTTATCTTATGCAGATAAAGGAATTTTTCAGATGGCTCAATATAAACTGTCTTTTAAATCATTTTAAAGAACCATTCTGGTAGGTAAAATAACGATTTATAAAAACTTTATTTCAGGTATCTTATCAATCCTTCCAAGGATGTATATCCCAGCAGATGTGTTTGTGGTTGTAAAGTAAACCTAAATTAGGTTTCCCATTTTTTTAAGATGACTCCTTTTTTCTAATATTTTTGGAATTTTCACATTTTTTGGTTGTATGGCCTGCAAAATGGAAACTTAATTTTGGCTAATAATCAGTTTATGATGTGTTTATGAAAAAGTTGTTTTGCTTTTTTAAAATAATAATGTGTCTTAGGGCTAAATTGTATTTGTTTTAATTTTAAAACTAACTGAAACTTAGCTAATATTTATATATATTTCCATAACTAAATTTTCTATATACTAAGTTACTTTCATTAAGCAAATTTATTTTTATATTATAAGTACACTGGCTATAAATCTTTTAAAATCTAAATAAAAATAGGGTTGAGGCACTTGGGTGGCTCAGTCAATTAAGTGTCTGCTTTTGGCTCAGGTCGTGATCTCAGGGTCCTGGGATGGAGCCCCTTCTTGGGCTCCCTGCTCAACAGGGAGTCTGCTTTTCCCTCTCCTTCTGCCTCTCCCCCTGCTTATGTGTACGCTCTCTCTCACTCTCTCAAATAAATACATAAAATCTTAAAAAAGAAAAGTTCACTTGGCTGGCTCAGTCGGAAGAGCATGGGATGCTTCATCTTAGAGTCATGAGTTTGAGCCCCACATTGGGTGTAGAGGTTACTTAAGTAAATAAAAATTTTAAAAAAGAACCTAGAATATGACTCATTTTTATTTGGAAAATATGGAAGACCCTGATGAAGAATTTAAAAGTAAATAAATAAACAGCTGTTCTCTAAAGACGACTAGTGATAGCTTTGGCTGTAGTTTTTGGTGTAGATCTATACTGCTCTGATCTGTTTTGCTACTGCAAGGTTGTTGGGAACTTCCTCAGCTTCAAAGAGCCATTTATGCAAAGACATACTCTTTGTTAGGGCAGCCTATATCCAGTGATTAATTGATGCAGGGTATGAAGACCCAGCCTCATTGTGCCATTTCAATATTGTAGCTGTCTGTGAAATTGACTGAGGTCTTTGTTAGATCTGCATTGTAGTTCAGCTTCTCTCTGTGCCCAGTAATCTTTTCTTCCCATTCGCCTATAGCTGTAAATCCCGAGAAAACTATGTACTAATCTCCATCTCAGAGCATGCTTTCTGGGGAGATCAAACCATGACTGTCCCTTTCTAGCTTTTTCCATTCATTTTTTTAATATAGTCAAGGTTATATATATATATGCATTTCTCATACATGTATTGGTGCCGTCCTTTTCACTATGACATAAGTATGTTTTCTTGTTATTTAATTTTTTTTGTTATAAAATTTTTCAGATTATAATGTGGATTAGACAAAGTTTATTTAACCTTTGCTTTATCACTGGACATTTATATCCACAGTTTGAGTATTATAAATATGCTTTGAATATTTGTTCAATACATTTTTGTATGTGTTTGGACTATTTTCATAGAATCAGTTTCTCAAGATAGAGTTTCTGAATATTTTTAAGGTACTTAAAACACCTGGGTGGCTCAGTAGGCTAAGCATCTGCCTTCAGCTCAGGTCATGATCCCAGGGTCCTGGGATCAAGTCCTGCATCAGGCTCCTTGCTCAGAGGGGAGCCTGCTTCTCCCTCTGCCTGCTTGTGCGCTCTCTCTCCCCCTGTCTCTGTCTCTGAGAAATGAATAAATCAAATATATAAAATATACATATATATATATGCTATACATATACATATGCTAAATTGCTTTCCAAAAAGACTGTGCCAGTTTATACTCCCATCAGTGGTATATCAGTGTCCTTCCTCAAGTGTCCCATTAGTATAAGCATTATCTCTCTTTTCCAAAGAGATGATATTGAATATAACTTAAACTTCGATGAGTAATAGGTCATCATAATAAATGTGACGAATAGTGTGAATAGTATTTTGATGCTCTCATAGTCTACTAAGGTGTGTAGGATATTTGCCCACATGCTAATACGTATTACCTCAAGTCAAACGTTTTAGAGGGCCTGCATTATTCGTTATGAGACTATAAAATCTAATTTTTTGCTGTTATCTAGTTCCTAAAATTTTTGCAGCTTCTCTTCTGCAGGATACTCTTTGGAGGGTCTTCCTAGATTGTGGGGAAACTACTTTAATCCCCAGCCATTTTGTATAACATGGTATCCTCTCTTGCCTCAGCCACATGCCTCTAGACCAGTGGTGGCAACATCTCCTACGCTGGCCATTCCATGTCCATTTTTGGGATTTTGCCAGGGGAGGGCAACTCACTCACTATGGTTAGGTCTATAAACTCAAAGCTTGGGAGCTATGTGGTAGACATCTTTCATCAGTCATGGGGTCCAGAAAGCAGAAGTTGCAGATGTGAACAGAGGAGCAGAGATGAGAAACCAAGGGGGATTGATGAGCTTTCTGAGCCCTGCTTCCATTTCTCTCTGAAGCCTTATTCCAGTTCTTAGGCTTCAAGAAGAGCTCCATATCCTTAAAATCCTCCTCACCTGCCTAAGTTAACTCAAATTAGTTTGTTACTTAGGACATTTATGTCTTTAAACTGATGCAAACTTGGAACAGATAAAATTGTAAAATAAGACTATAGGTGGAGTGTGAATGAAAACTTAAGGGATTCTCCTTCAAAGTAAAGCTTAATTAGTGCATGCAAGAGCTTCTTCTCTTTTGAACACACAGAGGCTATTTTTGCCTTTTATTCTGGATTGTGTTCTGGATAGTTGCATTTTAGACACTTTGTAAGTCAGTTTAATTTTTTTAATACTTTAGGCAGAAATATATTTTTTATACATAAAGCTCAGGAAGGATTATTGGCTAACATTGGCTTTTGTAAATAGCATAAGGAATACTGATTTGCCAGTTGGATATTATTGAGAGCTATGTAATTATCAACATTTAACATTTATTTAAAAGTCTCTACATAGTTGGCTTTCTAGGTATTAAAGTGCTCAGATAGATAAGTTCAGCAGAATCATTAATACTTGCCCAGAGCTTGGCACCTGGATAACATTACAAGAAATAACATTGTCTTTTATTTAATCAGAATAAATTTTGCCTTGATAATCGTTATCTGACTAAATACTGCAGTGTATTTGTAACTCACTGCTAGGTGACAGTGATGTGCTTTATAGACTTGATATACTCTTCCATTGGCAGGAAAGCTTTGAGAGGGTTTAGTACAGAATCAGGGAGACTCTTGGCCCTTGTTCATTTGTAGATTTTATTATTTTTTAAAAAGTTTATTTAAGTAATTTCTACATTACATTATGCATGAGGCTCCAACTCATGACCCTGAGATCAAGAGTTGTGTGCTCTTCTGACTGTGCCTTCCAGGAGCCCCTGTAGTCTTTGTTCTGGTCCTCAACCCAGATATTGCATTTTATGTTTTCAGTAGTACTAGCATTTGGATTATAGTGTGGATGGATTAGTGGAAAGCCATTCCTACTAATAAGGAATGTTTTATTGATGATGAGTCATTGTTGAATAAAATGTCTTTTGTTTGGAAACCAGGGATGGCACCATTTAGTGATGAATGCATGTTTTCGTCATATGAGAGAGGGAAGATATATGAGTATATATTGCTGATTTAGGCTGGTCCTCCCTGCCTCATTCTTTTCTATTATAGGTTGAGCTGTCATACTGTGGGTGTTAGAGCGAGGGGCCAGTCAGTGAAACTTGTCATGCTGGTAATTCACCATTGGGCTTCTGGTTATTGTTTCCAGCTTTATATAATGCAACCTAAAACATAGTTTCATTAAATTGTGTTACAAATAATTTATTACTAAATACATATAATTTGTAGTTTTGGTGGAAAACATATATTTTTACCCGTATTTCCCCTTACCTCTTGCATACCCCACCTAAGTAAACCAAAATTTAATGATGTCTATTGAGGCTGTATAGCAGTGAGTCAGAATGCTCCATATCTCCGGTGTTTGGAACTGTTGCCAAGGTTTTAGTCATTCTGAGGAGCATAATGTTTTCCAGAGCATAATATGTGAGTAAGTAGCATGTTTAACTGCTAAAGAACATATTTTTGAAATGGAAGAAACATTCACCACTCTGCCAATGTGTTGTGAGAAAGAGTGGCTACCTATGCACTTTATGGCTCAGTAATTAATGACGAAAAGTGTAAGAAATCTGATTTGTAAACTCTGTAGATTAAGATCATTTGCCAGCCACTTAGTCTGTGGCTACAATTAAATCACTCTCAAAATCTGGGCTCTTATATATGGTTCGCCTTGGACAAGAGGCAGCCCTTTTTCCCTTTCTCCCAAAACATGTTAACTGACTCTTGAGTGTCAGGGTTCAAAGCCTATTCACATGTGACCTGGGATAACCTGTCGTCCTGTCTTCTACAAGCTCCAGTTCTCATCTCATCTCATTTTCTTGACTCAGAGCCTAAGCACTGGTTATAAGTTTTATATGACTAAAAACAAATGCAGCTTTTTCTTAGGGAAAAATATAAAACACATCGAAAGTAGGAAAAACAGTGTAAGTTTCCACATGTCCATCCTCCAGCTTCAGTCATTCAGTTCATGGTTGATCTATCCAGACCCCGTTCTGCCCTCCTATATTATTTTGAAGGAAATCCTAGTCATTTTGTCATTTCATCCCATGTATTTCATTGGGTATCTGTGCAGAGAAGAGTGATCGTATTGGGCCTGATTGCTGTCCTTTGTAAAGTTTGCTTAGAGTTTGGCCCTTGGCTGGCATCCGGGAACTTAGATTTCAGGAGGGTTCTCCCACCACCTTAATTGTTAAGAGCTCATTGTGCCTAAATTTTGTGTACAAATGGTTCATGCTGAACAACCACTCTGCTTTTGGGAGTCTGTAATCTTGGTACATGCAAGGCAGAGAGGGCTTGTGTAACCCGCCCCAATACAATGTTGGACACTGAGACTCAAATAAGTGCCTCTGGTAGATGACAGTGCAGAACCTGTTGAGGAAATTAAGCACATCCTGTGTGACTCCTCTGGGAGAAGACTCTTTGAAGCTTGTATCTGGTTTCCTCTAGACTTCATCCTATGTACTTTTTTCCCTTTGCTAATTTTTTTTTTTAAGATTTTATTCATTTAGTTAACACACACACACACAAAACACACACACACACACACACAGATCACAGGTAGGCAGAAAGGCAGGCAGAGAGAGAGGGGGAAGCAGGCTCCCTGCTGAGCAGAGAGCCGGATGTGTGGCTTGATCCCATGATCTAAGCAGAGGGCAGAGGCTTAACGCTTTGAGCCACCCAGGCACTCCTCCCTTTGCTAATTTTGCTCTGTGTCCTTTTGCTGTAATAAATCCTAGCCGTGAATACAGTATATAATGAGTTCTAAGGAACTTCTCTAGGAAATTATTGAACCTGAGAGTAGTCATGGAGATTTTTGAAACAGTATCTCTAGCATAAGCACTTAAAATTAAATATCCATAGTACCATTTTATACATAAAAATGTTCATAATAATTCCTTAATGTCATCACATTCAAGTCAGTTTGCATTTCCAGTTTTATCATAAATGTCATAATCTTTTTTAGTTTGTTTGAATCAAGGCGCAGATAGTGCAGTTGGTTGGTGTTTCTCTAAATCTCAATCTACAGGCTCCCTCTCCATTTCTTTCTTTTTCCCTTGTAATTTATTTGTTGAAGAAATTGGGTCATTTGTCCTGTCTTATTTCCCACAGTCTGGTTTTTGCTGATTATATTGCCATAGTGTAGTTTAATGTATTCTTCTATCAATTGGTAGTTGGATCTAGAGGCTTTTTGTGTGAATTTTGTCCGCCAATGCTTTCAGGTGTCCTGAGGCTATGCCTTAATTTCCTTTTGATTAGTGTTTGCCAAATACTTTGAGGTACTTGGATAAAAGAGTTCTAACAGAAAATGTCTTTTGTTTTCCTTAGCATGAGACCAAATTTTTTGACACTTGGAGCCTGACTCACTGTCTTTAGAGAATCCAATGAAAAATATATGGCTTAGTGTTCTTTACCTGTCTTTCAGGTAATAAACCTGGCAGAGTTCCCTGAGCTAGAGCTGACTTTAATTATCTAGGGCTGGTACAGTTCTATGCTGACCAGATACTAGGTGTGGGTAGAACTGTAGTTTTTTTTGTTTTTTATTTTTTTTTTAAGATTTTATTTATTTATTTGACAGGGAGAGAAATCATGAGCAGGCAGAGAGGCAGGCAGAGAGAGAGGAGGAAACAGGCTCCCTGCTGAGCAGACAGCCCGATTCGGGCCTCGATCCCAGAACCCTGAGATCATGACCTGAGCCGAAGGCAGAGGCTTTAACCCACTGAGCCACCCAGAGAACTGTAGTTTTAAAAAGTATATCTTACTATTTTTTTTTAGGGCCCTAAAACTTAAAATAGAAAACATCAGAACCCGGGATACCTGGGTGGTTATGCTGGTTAACTGTCAGCCTTTGGCTCAGGTCATGATCCCAGGATCCTGGGATCAAGTCCCACCTTGAGCTTCTCCCTCTACCTGCCTCTCCACTTGTGCTGTCTCTCCCTCCACACTCTCTCTTGGACAAATGAATATATAAAATCTTAAAAAAGAAAAGAAAACATCAGAACCCTACTAAAATCTGTAAACTTCAACAGGTAGTAATTTGCTATGCAATAGAATTCTTTAGTATCTTAGTAACTAAATTCTAATTAATAAGTTATTAAGTCCTTCTTCAACTCTAGTAGGAATAATCTGACAGCAGGGGTCCAATGTAATTATCCTCTTTGGATATATGCCTTTTTGAAATGACTGTGTTTGGGCATCTAATAAATATTTGGAATGCAGATGTATACTTTAAAAATTTTTTATTTTTAATAATCTACATAGCTTAAAATGCTCCATCTTAACTGTACAGTTCAGTGATGTTAATGCATTCGTAGTGTACAACCAATCCTTAGAACTCTTTTCATCTTGTAAAACTGAAACTCTCTACCCATTAAACAACTTCCTGTGTCCTCCTCCCTCCTGACCCTGGCAACTGCTTTTCTACTTTCTGTCCATGAATTTGGGTACTCTATGTAAGTGGAATCATAACAGGATTTGGCTTATTTCACTTAGCATATTACCCTCAAGTTTCATCCATCTTGTAGCATGTTTTAGAATTTCCTTCCTTTTCAAGGTTCAATAATATTCTACTTTATGTATACACTACATTTTGTTTATCCATTCATCTGGTGATAGATATTTGGATTGCTTCCACCTTTTGGATATTATGAATAATGGTACTATGAACGTGAACGTACAAATATCTCTTAGAGACTCTGCTTTCAGTTCTTTTGGGTATATATTATTGATGGATCGGATGATAGTTCTATGTTTAATTTTTTTTTAAAGAACTTACATATTTTGCCATCACAGCCAGAAATTTTACATTTTCACCAGCAGTGCATAAGTGTCCCAATTTCTCCACATCTTCTCCAACACTGTTGTTTTAGGATTTTTGATAGCAGGCATCCTAATGAGTGTGAAGTAGTATCTCATTGTGGTTTTTTGATTTGCATTTCTCTAATGATTAATGATGTTTAACATCTTCTCATGTGCTTGTTGGCCATTCATTTGTATATCCGCTTTGGAGAAATATCTGTTCAATTTTTAGTCACATTGTTTATTTTTGTTGGTGTTGAATTGCAGGAGTTCTATATATATTCTGGGTGTTAACCCCTTATCAGATATATGATTTGCAAGTATTTTCTCCCATTCTCCAGGTTGCCTTTTCACTCCTGATCGTGTACTTTGATGCACAGAAGTTTTTAATTTTATTGTAGTCTAATTTATTTATTTTTTCTTTTGTTGACCGTGCTTTTGGTGTCACAGGGAATCATTGTCACGTACAATGTCAGGAACTCTTTCTCCTATGTTTTCTACTAAAATTTTTATAGTTTTAGATGTTACATTTAGATCTTTGATTCATTTTGAGTTAATTTTTAGATGTGGTGTAAGGTTAGAGATTGACTTCACTCCCTGCAATTACACTTTTGCACTTTGGTTTAATGACGCAGGAGTACATTACCTTTGAAAGTGAGGGGAGGTCTCTCAAGGTAGTTACACTATTGACAACTGAGGGAAACTTGCCTTAATACCTATTCCTATGGGTAATTGTTACTGACCTGTCTCATTTTTCCCCAAAGAGTCTTTCTGAGTTTTAAGAGAGTAAGATAAATTATTAGATAATACTTACTATTTATTAAGTTTTAATTACTTATAAATTTTAGTTAGATTCTTAAATTTTTTATTATGAAAATTATCAAACATAAAGAAAAGAGAATAGTATAACAAATTCCCTAGCACAGAGTTTCAACAAAGGTCAGCATTTTGCACATTTTGCTTCATTTATTGCTTTTCTCAGCTGTTTTTCTTTCTGGAGTATTTTAAGGCGAATCCTAATTATTTTATCATTTCATTCTTTAATATGCTGAATGTAAACATCGATTTCTGATCAAATATGTATTATGTTAAAATGTGCTTTTCTGCAGTTTATAATAGGATACTCGCACAGTTGACTGTGAGGCAATGTGTGGATTAGTGTTGCCTCCTGCAGAACTTAGCTGCTTAATAGCCTGTTGTTGACCAGAAGCCTTACCAGTAAAAAGTCAATTAACACATATTTTGTATGTTTTATGTATTATATAATGTATTCTTACAATAAAATAAACTAGAGAAAAGAAAATATTTTTGGGAAATCATAAGGAAGGGGCGCCTGGGTGGCTTAGTCATTAAGCATCTACCTTCGGCTCAGGTCATGATCCCATGATCCTGGGATAGGGCCCCACATTGGGCTCCCCACTTGGTGGGAAACCTGCTTCTCCCTCTCTCACTTCCCTTGCTTGTGTTCCCTCTCTCGCTGTGTCTCTGTCAATTAAATAAATAAAATCTTAGAAAAAAAATCATAAGGAAGAGAAAAAACATTTTTTGAAGAGAAAATATATTTACAGTACCATATTTATTGAAAAAAATATGTGTAAGTGAACCTTTGCAGTTCAAATCTGTGTTGTTCAAGGGTCAGCTGTATAATCAGTTTGTATTGTTTTAAGCCTTTGGTTTAGGATCAGCAGCATAATTTTGATATTTGAAATTGCTTTAGAGTTTTATAATTTTGCATATTTACTCTATGGCATTTCTTTGATAGTATCTGCAATTAATATGCTGCCAAAGTTCAGGAACCCCGACTTCAGTTATAGCATTGCTCTTTTGGAAAAACTGCTTTTACAGTTCTTCATGTAAGAACGTGGTTTCTAAAAACTCTAACAGTTACAGATTTCGGATACATACATTTATTAACTGCTATACTGAGAGGTCACAAAAATATGCATCTTCTTTTTTACATTCTCCCTCAGTGCTTTGAGTCCTAGTGGCTATGATATAACAAGATCAACCACTTGATCCATTATTCTTTCAACTCTTTATTTTTTTTTCAAACTGGAGAATTTAATAAAGTTCAGTAGTGGGGAATTTTTTGATATAGAGGAAGCAGTATGTGGAAGTTAAGAATTAAGAAACATATGACCATTGAATTGAAAGATAATCAGAGGCCTTATTCGTGGTTAAGTTTTCTTCTTAGTCTTGGTATTGCCTGATTGCTTCTGGAACCCAAAGGTGGGCTCCAGATAGGTCATCTCCACAGGCCGTTTGAAGCAGGGCTGTGTGGTAATTTTGTGGGGGTAAGGTTGAGTGAGGCCAGAGGTCTTGAGAGCTCTTGCTGTATAAGTAAACTAGTTCCTTCCATCCAGGACATATTAAATCTATATGTAGGGTCTGGAAACCCAAGAATGATGAAGGATAATGCAAAATCAAAACTGGGAAAACCCAGGTGTAAACCCCATGTTAGCATGCTGCTCCTTACATGCCTCAGATGATCTTGTGTCTTTTAACCTATTTCTCCTCTGCGAGAGCCTCAGAATTTTCATTATTGAAGTAAAAACTCCCATCACAGTCTTCTTTAAAGGTATTTAAGAAGCATTCATACATGACACAAATACTAACATAATACTTTCTTAAGAAAGCCCACATTCCCCATGCTGACATTTCGAATTCTGAATATCTTCTGCTTCACCCACATGCCTAAAGGGGTGTATCTTTGCTGGAAATCTCCCACAGAGCCTCAGTTGTGGGCATCTGATGACTCCATGGGCATGATGGTAGTCAAGTGTGCACACTTGGCCTTTAGAATTGCCTCCCACTCCTCTTACCCTTCTATTTAGTAAAGCAACAATGGAGAAAGTGTCATTCTGTTTTTCTTTTTAACATCCTTATTTTTGTCTGTGCTGTGTATCATTTCATTTTTTTTCTTGTTTTTGGAGAATTTTACCTAAGTTACTATTTGAAAAAAATCTGCGAAAGACTTTTGCTTGTTTTCAACTGGAAAAGACTCTCATGTTTTATTAATGGGTCTGATCTCTTTAAAAATGTGAAGAAAATGAAACTATAAAGAGAGGATGCCTCTCTGAAGGTGACATTTGAGCTGAGGTTGGACAAGAAAGCTACTAACAGCACTGCGTAATGGATGAGAACCAAAGTTGGGGCTAGACATTCTTGGGTCAGGTTCTGGCTTCTCTACTTACTAGCCATGTCATCTGGGCCGAGCTACGTCACCTCAGCTGACCTCAGTTTTTTCATCTGTAAGACAGGGGTAACAATGCCCAACGATAGGACAAAATCTACCTTGGTACTTTGACCTCTTTGATTTTGATTAGGAAGAGAGGCCTGGCCCTGGCAAGGAATAGACTATGCTGTGGCCTCCTTTTTTTACTCCCTCTTTTACTTCCACCCCCAGTTTAGCACAGAACCTTATTCACAGGGGAACTCAACGAAAACATATAGAAATGAAATTTCATTTGAAAATGAATAAGAAAAATAAAAATGAGAAGCGATTTACCATAGAAATGTTTGTAGGACTATATCCTCTTGTCCATTTATTTTAAAAAACTTTTTAATCAAAAAAAATTTTCGGGGCGCCTGGGTGGCTCAGTTGGTTAAGCGACTGCCTTCTGCTCAGGTCATGATCCCGGAGACCTGGGATCGAGCCTCTCATCGGGCTGCCTGCTCAGCGGCAAGCCTGCTTCTCCCTCTCTTTCGCCCTCTGCTTGTGTGCCCTCTCTGGCTGTTTCTCTCTGTCAAATAAATAAAATCTTAAAAAAAAATTTTTTTTTTCTTTTAGATTTTAAAAATTTATTTGAGAGAGAGAGCATAAGCTGGAAGGAGAAGGAGAGGCAGGGGCTCGATCCCAGAACCCCTGAGTTCATGACCTGAGCTGAAGGAAGCTGCTTAACTGAGTGAACCCCCCAGGGCCCCTCCTCTTGTCCGTTTATGATGACAGTTATAAATTTAAAATAATTTTATGTAGCTACTTAATGCCAGGCTCTTGAAATCATTTCTAAGGTTCAGCCCAGAGGATTATCCATAGAGTTTTTAAAAGAACAACATTCAGGGTGCCTGGGTGGCTCGGTTAAGCTCTGCCTTCCGCTCAGGTCATGATCTCAGGGTCCTGGGATCGAGGCCCCCATTGGACTCTCTGCTCAGCAGGGAGCCTGCTTCCTCCTCTCTCTCTCTGCCTGTCTGTCTGCCTACTTGTGATCTCTCTCTCTGTCAAATAAATAAATAAAATCTTAAAAAAAAAAAGAACATTCAGAGCTGACAAATAGATTTGTTGGTTGTTATGGGAAATATTTAGGAAATTTAAATATCATCATAATGCTAAAGAAGATGACAACAATCTTTATTCTTCTATGTTAAAGTTGTAGGGCTTTTTCTACTCAGAATTTTTATTATTTTTTTGTCTGTTTATTTCACGATTCTACTTCCTGGTTGTCGTGTATAAAATTATATCCATATACTAGAAACGTGTATACTTAGTACCCATGGAAGTGGTTACTTAATAAACCTAAAAAGAAAAAGTGGAAATGTTATGCTGTTTTATTTTTTTTTCTTTTTCTTTCATTTCAGTACAATGGTCAGTGCTACCTAGGGTAAGAATTTCTAAAGAGACACCTTGTTATTTAAGAATTCAGTATCTTGGGGCGCCTGGGTGGCTCAGTGTGTTAAAGCCTCTGCCCTCGGCTCAGGTCATGATCCTCAGGGTCCTGGGATCGAGGCCCGCATCGGGCTCTCTGCTCAGCGGGGAGTCTGCTTCCTCCTCTCTCTCTGCCTGCCTCTCTGCCTACTTGTGATCTCTCTGTCAAATAAATAAATAAAATCTTAAAAAAAAAAAAAGAATTCAGTATCTCATGGTCTGATCAGAGGTTTCATGTGGGAGGAGCAGAGGGAGAAGGAGAGAGAGAGAATCCCAGCCATGCTCCATGCTCAGTGCAGAGCCTGATGCAGGGTTATACCTCACGACCATGAGCTCATGGCCTGAGCCAAAATCAAGAGTTGGTTGTTTAACTGACTGAGCCATCCAGCCGCTCCTAGAGATCAACTAATTTCTTTTAAACTAGCTACTTAGTTAACTCGTGGTACAAAACTTGAACTCTCTAGGAGTTCCCTTAATTCTAGTAGTATTTGAAAATGTGCTCTACATCCAAAACTAATGATTTACTATATGTTGGCTAACTGAACATAATTAAAAAAAATGTGCTTTATTGTGTTCAAATTCAATACCCAAAACATTTTTTGGCATTTAAATGATTCATCACTTGACAATCTTTGTTCACATAACCAACTCTATTTTATTCTTTTTTTAAAGATCAGTATTCTATCATTACTGATCATTAGTAGAGGAGGAGTAATTTAAAGTATTAGGAGCTTCTGTGTCAGTTGAAGACTAATTAGAAATAAAGATCATTTTTAGTGATGGGTATTTCTTAGCTGAGAAGAGTTCTATAATTATTCAATTCAGTCTCTTTATTATGATCACTCAAAAAGAATAGATAGTTTATTCAATTAAAAACAGACCATTAAATCAGAAAGTATTTGGGAGAAATAAAGATATAACTGCAATTTTTGGTTCTATCTCCAAAGTTGTTTATTAATTTAGGAATATAAAAATATGCTCTATTCTATGGCATCTCTTATAATGAACACTTTGGAATATTTAAATCTGCAAAAGTCTGTGAAAATTGAAACAGTGGTCAGGGTTAAAGCTTACCTCCTGCCCGTCTTTTCCTGGTAATAAAAAGAGCTAGGAGGGTACAATGCTTTTCCCCTGAATATCACCTCTTCCATCCCTAGCTATGGAAACAGGGGCATGGGTGAGTGTGTGTGTGTGTGTGTGTGTGTGTGTGTGTGTGTGCACGCGTGCTACTATAACTACACAACTACTCAGGGTCTCACATATAAACTGTTCAACGTCTTATAATTGTAGAATACTTTTGATTCTGCTTGTATAGTTATTCAGTCATTTAGTGAATGAATCTAATCAATTTAATTCTTATTAAAATGCAGTGTCAAGGGTTAGCGACCTGTTCCCCCGGCCCCCTTGTCTGTGTGTCAGAGCTGAGTAGTCCCACTGTATACTAACAAATCGTTGAAGAGAGGTTTAAAAAGTAGTCTCTCCTGTTCCGACTGATTTCCCAGGGCAGCTTCTAGCACTCTTGCATGCCCCGTGCTTCTCCTGTTTGGAGGAGGACTGCCTATAATTGCTTTGAGAAGGGATTAACACCACCAGAAGTGAGGCTTTTGGTCAGAACTTCTCATTTCTATAGTGTGACATTAGTCATTTCTCCAAATTACTGTGTTGTGATGCTAAAAGTTGAAGAACCACATTTAAGGTTATGATGAGGATGTGGAAACGGCCATAAACTAAGGAAAATGTTCATCAGGTCTGGAATGGACTTTCAGATCCTTGCCACTGTGTCTTTTAAGGTCAGTTGCTCAATTAAAATGCCTTTAGATACTAGGATATTGCGGGGGCGGGGGGAGTTGTTTTTCTAAGTTATGGAATTAGAGTCAGTGGGAAGAAATGCTGGGTGCTGAGGATGGATGTTTTTCAGGATCGTCTAGGTGTTTCTCGACTGCTAAAGGCCTTATACACATTGCTTTTTATATTACTAAGTCTCTAATGCCACCCAGATGTCACCTTTTCCATCTTCTACTCCTGAGAGGCATTACCTCCTGAGAGGCATTCTGCCAGGGCATTACCATCATCAGTGTGTCATAAATGAATTCACAGTACTTGCTATACACACAGCCTCTTCAAAGGGTAACTTAACCCTCCACCCCACCCCAACACTCTGGACTCCTGCTGAGAACCACATGATCCAGCCCTTCTGGCCAAGCTGACTGGATTAGGGAAGGTCCTGACCCAAGACTAGCTCACTCACAGGCTGGCCAGGGTCTTATGATGCTGTCTAGTCTCAAAAGTTCAGTCGAAACAGAGGCAGTAGTATTTAACTGAGCCATTCAGATATTCTGTTTTAGGAATTACAACTGAAAAGGATAGAAAAGATAAACCAGAGAAGAGTGGTATAGACACGTGTACATAATGAATGCATTACAGTGGTCCATCAGAAATGCTGCAGATCCCGGGGCTCCTGGGGGGCTCAGTTGGTTAAGCATCTGACTTCAGTCTAGGTCATGATCCCAGGATCCTGGTATCTAGCCCTGCTTTGGGCTCCCTGCTCAGCAAGGAGTCTGCTTCTCCCTCTCACACTTCCTCTGCCCCTTCCACTGCTTGTGCACTCTCTATCAAATAAATGAATGAATGAATGAATGAATGAATGAATGAATGAATATTTTACAGAAATGTTGTAGATCCCTGTTGTTGAGCATCGTGGGTTTGCCTTGGAATCAGCTGTGCGTCAGTACTGACCTCTGTGAAACTCACCCTTTCTCTGGTTCTTTATTCTTTTGTTTCCACTGTGTTCTTAATATATGCTCTTCCTATCCTTCACTTGAATGAGCTTAAGTGACTCTCAACCCCTTGTAGTTCTAGGCCTTTCAATGCCTAAAGAAGCAAAAAAAAAAAAAAAAAGAAAATGGTGGGTGATCTAGGGGCATCATGGATCAGAGTCACAACTCAGAGTAGGGGATTACAACCTAGGACTCAGGCTCCCAGTTGTGAGCTGCTTCAGCCTCTATACTAATAGACAAATTTTGGGCTTTCTTTGCATAAATTTCATTAAAAAAAACAGCACAAAAACCCAGATTTTTATATTTTAGAGCAGTTTTAGATTTGCAGCAGACTTGAGTAGAAAGTACAGTGAGTTCCCATATATCCTTGACCCCGTACAGACACAGCCTTTTTATTAAAAAAATATACTATTTTTTTTAGTTTTTTTTAGAACAAAAATTTTTTTAGTTTTTTTTAGAACAAAAAAAAATCAAAGATAAATTTCACCTTGTTGAGTTGTTTGGATGTTAGTGTACTGAAAGGTTTTTATTATTCTGCATCTCTTCTTAACCTCACTCCTTCTGTATTCTTATACTTATTGAAACTCTACCCTGACTTAGGGTTCCTGTGTGTTTCAGTATGGAATTGTTAGAGTATGGATGGTGTTGACTTCCTTTCCTCTCAGCGCTGGGTACCCTTTTCCTTTTTTAGCAGTGGCAAAGGTCTCAAACCCACGCACAAGAAACAACCATTAGGAATATGAGTTCTGCTCTTTCCCAGTTCAGTTTCCGCCACGTGATGCCATGAAGAAAGGCAGATAGAGTCATAGATACTTGGCTTATTTATGTTGGTTGTGTCTAAGCCAGTGGGAAAAGAAAGAGATGGTTGCTACATCCAAGAAGCTCACAGATTCTGAGCATCCCCCTGTTGTCTTTCTCCATATGATCTCTGCCTGTGTCTTCTGTGCAGACACACCCTGGATCTTCCCTCTCTTCTGGTCACAGGACTATCAAAACTACCCAACCACTTCCTCTTTATGATGCCTGCATCTCCAAGTATCATGCTGAGTGAGCCATGTTTTTGCTGACTATGTCCTGTCCTTATAATTCTACTGATGTTATATTTTGTTTCTGCTAACAACATGAATATACAAAGTATGCCCAGCATGCATAATTGCATACTCATACCTTTTTTTGATGAACGTTCTAGACAATTCCTTCATCAAGTAGTTCTTTTTTTAAATGAAAAAAAATTTATTAGAAAGAAACACAGTCAGAGAGGGAACACAAGCGGGGGGAGTCAGAGAGGGAGAAGCAGGCTTCCCACTGAGCAGGGAGCCCGTTGCAGGGCTCGATCCTGGGACTCTGGGATCATGACCTGAGCCACCCAGGTGCCCCTCATCAAGTACTTATTAAATACCTACTAGTGCCAGGTCTGAGCACTGGGTATCTCTCTGGTTTCCTCTCATTTCTTGCTACAGTGATTCTAAACTGCTTGTACTCCTCACAAATATTTAATTATCTTATCTTCATTCACCGTTGTTGGCTCTGTGTGGGACATACTCCCCCCACTTGCCTGGCTAAGTCCTATTCCTGTTGCCTATTTATGTACCCTGTCCTTGGGGAAGCCACTCTGTGCTCTATTTCTTTGCCCTGGCTGGGTGGTGTTTGCCTCCCCTGGGCTCCGATGCCAGCTGGTGCATACCTTCGCTTACCATATCATAGTGACTGTATCTGTTTTTGTCCTTGAGGGGAGGGACAAATGAACCTTCTCATTTTTGTTTCTGCAGTGTATAGAATATATGTATGATTAACACTGTGGAACCACATAGAATCAGTCATGGCATAATGTCAGATAAAAATATTGTAGAATCTCTAGGCAATCCATGGTTACATTAAACATTGTTTTTCATTGCTATAGACCATTTATCTCCAACAGGGATGACCCTGGCGTCTGTTGTAACAACGTATCAGTCATGAGTTACAGGAACACCACCTGATTTTTACTGTATGAGGGCTTATCAGGATTTTGGCAATGTCAAAAAGGAATGTGCTTGAATCTAGAGCTGTCCCAACTTCTGGAGTCAGTCAGTGGACATAATTATAAAGGCTTAATTAACATAATGACTATCTATAGTGTGGTCCAGACCACAATCAAATGCCAGGGCTCTTGCAGACTCTCCAGTTCCCCAGGTGGATGGATAAGAGGGAGACCAAGCATAAGCTCACCTGCCGGCGCAGGTGCTGTAGCCCAGGGCCCAGACCTGCGCCTAGTATAGAATTGGTACTCAGTAAATATTTGCTGCATGAATGAAACATTTGGATAAATGTATTTAGTTATATGTAAAGGAGACTATGGTTTGGCACTTTGTAGCTCTGTGGATTCTGATTGTGCTAGAGGCACAGCTAAAGATTTAAGCTAAGGGGAGATGATGCTAACGAAAAAATTTTCCTGTGGGCCTCACTGTACCAGTCTCCAGCTTGGCTCTGTCTGCTAGGGGAAGACAGGAAACGGAGGGAAAGGGAGCTATGCAGTAATGCAGTGCAGTTTTTGTTGACTCTTGATTTTGCTTTCCTTATACCATTTGTGCAGCTGTACAATTACTTGCAGAATTATTAAGTCTGATTCAGAGAGGAAAAAGAAGAGAGAATGTGATTCAGTGAGGAGTTAGAGGGGGAGAGGCATAGGGGAGGGAAGGAGGGCTGGGAAAAAAGAGACTGAGAGACAGAGAGGCAGAGAGAGGCAGAGCCAGAGGAACCAAAGAGAATCTCAGATCCTGAGGCTCAGGGCATTCTGAGTCTGGCGCTGGGTCTGGTCTGAACCCCCTCTTTGCAGTCTTTTTTTTTTTTTTTTAAGATTTTATTTATTTGACAGAGAGAAACACAGCCAGAGAGGGAACACAAGCAGGGGGATTGTGAGAGGGAGAAGCAGGCTTCCTGTTGAGCAGGGAGCCCAATGTGGGACTCGATCCCCGGTCTCCGGGATCACGACCTGAGCTGAAGGCAGTCGTTTAACCAGCTGAGCCACCCAGGCGCCACCCTCCCCTTTGCAGTCTTAAAACCCTGGGGTTTTAAGTTTGCTTATGAATGAATAATAATCTTTAACTTCTCTTCTAGTTCTAAAATTTCACATTTTCTTTGTGGTTTGAAATAGCTAGGGGTTTTCCTGAATTCTGCAGGTGTTTCCTGGGTGAGTTAAAAGCTGAATTGTATGATTAAATTGTAGATGATGTAGTTGAGGTTCTTTGAGTTTTAGCTAAAGACTCTGCAGTTGTTTGGCAATCAAGTTTCCGTGGTACTTAGTATTTAGTTCTTATTTCTTCCTTCACATGAAAAACAAAATAGACATGCTATAAAAGATTAAAAGAACCCATTTCTTTTCCTGTCATAATCACTATTAATTCCTAGAATGAACTCTGATTGATATAGAGATAAGCTTCATTTACATAAAATAACAAATTTGGGGGGTACCTGGCTGGCTCAGTCAAAAGAGCCTGTGAGTCTTGATCTAGGGGCTGTGAGTTTGAGCCCCATGATGGGTATAGAGATTACTTAAATTTAGATGAATAAGTAAAATGACAAATTTCAACAAAGTGCCTAACTTTTTTGAAAATACAGTATTTTTTAAAAAACATTTTTATTTATTTATTTGAGAGAGAGCACTGGTGAGGGAGAGAACTTGAGCAGTGGGGGAGGGGTAGAGGGAGAAGCAGGTTCCCTGTTGAGCAGGGAGCTCAACCCCAGGACCTGGGCCCAAGGCAGACGCTTAACCGACTGAGCCACCCAGGAACCTGAAAAGACTATTTTTCTTCTTCTTCTTCTTTTTTTTTTTCAAGAGCAGTTTAGGGTTCCCAGCAAAACTGAGAGAGATAGATTACTCATATACTCCCAGCCCCCACACATGTATAGCCTTCCCCATTATCAACATCCCCCATCAGAGTGCAATTGAAGTACCTACATTGACACTTCAGAATTATCCGAAGCCCATAGTTTGCACTGCAGTTCACTCTTGGTGTTGTACATTCTGTGGGTGTGGACAAGTGCGTGTCACTTGTAGCCATTGTTATATCACACAGAGTTGTTTGTTTTTTTTAAAGATTTTATTTATTTGACAGAGAGAAACACAGCCAAAGAGGGAACACAAGCAGGGGGAGTGAGAGAGGGAGAAGCAGGCTTCCCGCTGAGCAGGGAGCCCGATGTGGGGCTCGATCCTGGGTCTCCAGAATCATGACCTGAGCCAAAGGCAGTTGCTTAACCGACTGAGCCACCCAGGCGCCCACACACAGAGTTTTTTCACTGCCCTACAAATCACCTGTGTTGTGCTTGTTCACCTTTTCCCACTCCCACCCCAGCTATCACTGGTATTTTTATTGTCTCTGTCCATACTTTTGCCTTTTCCAGGATGTCCAATAGTTGGAACCATATAGTATGTAGCCTTTTCAGATTGTTGCATGTGTTTTCATGGTTTGATAGCTCATTTCTGTTTAGCACTGAATAATGTTCCGTTGTCTGGATGGACCACAGTTTATCTGTTCATTCACCTACTGAAGGGCATCTTGGTTGCTTCGAAGTTTTGACCATTATGAATAAATCTGCGTTTTTGTGTAGACCTAACTTTTCCACTCCTTTGTGTAAATACAGGGTTTGTGATTGCTGGATCATATATGGTAAGAATATGTTTGGGTTTATAAGGAACCACCAGATTGACTTCCAAAATGGCTGTTACCATTCTGCATTTCCACAAGCAAGGAGTGAGAGTTTTTGTGGCTTCTCATCCTTGACTGTGTTCTGAATTTTGACCATTCTAATAGGTATATAGTGGTATCTCGTTGATGTCCCTCATTTGCATTTTCCTGATGATAGGTGATGTGGAACATCTTTTCATATCCTTATTTCCCATTTGCATATCTTCTTTGGTGAGGTGTCTTTTGAGATCTTTGTTCATTTTTTTAATCAAGTTGATTGTTTCTTATTGTTGAGGTTTAAAAATTCTTTGTTTATTTTGGGTATTAATCTTTTATCAGATGTGTCCTTTGCAAGTATTTTCTCCCAGACTGATTTTTCATCTTATTCTGTTGACATTGTCTTTCACAGAGCAGAAGTTTTTAATTTTAATGAAGTCCAACTTATCAATTATTTACTTCATGGATCATCCCTTTAGTATTATGTCTAAAAAGATACCACAGTACCCAGTCATCTAGATTTTCTTCTGTGTTATCTTCGAGGAGTTTTAAAATTCTGTGCTTTACCTTTTAGAACTGTGATCCATTTGAGTTTATTTTTCTGAAGGTTTTATTTTTCTGAAGGTTTTATTTTTCTGAAGACACAGGTCTGTGTCTGGATTCTGTTTTTTTGGGGGGGAGTTTGTTTATTTTGCATGTGGATGTCCAATTGTTCTAGCACCATTTATTGAAAAAACTCTTGACTCTATTGTATTATCACTATCTTGTTCTTTGTCAATCAGTTAACTATATTTATGTGAATCTATTTCTGGCTTCTCTGTCCCCTTGATCTATTTGTTTATTTATTTCTTTTTACCAATATCACAGTCTTGATTACTATAGCTTTTTTTTTTTTAAGATAGATTTATTTATTTATTTATTTATTTATTTATTTATTTATTTATTTATTTGACAGAGAGAAACAGAGCTAGAGAGGGAATACAAGCAGAGGGACTGAGAGAGGGAGAAGCAGGCTTCCTGCTGAGCAGGAATCCCGATGTGGGACTCGATCCCGATCCCGGGTCTCCAGGATCATGACCTGAGCCAAAAGTAGTCGCTTAACCAACTGAGCCACCCAGGCGCCCCTTGATTACTATAGCTTTATAGTAAGTCTTGAAGTCAGATAATATCAGTCCTCCAACTTTGTTCTTCAAGATTTTGTTGGGTTTTGTGGGTCTTTTCCCTCTCCTTATAAACTTTAGAATCATTTTGTCAATATCCATAAACTAATTTGCTGGGCTTTTGATTGGACTTGCATTAAATCTATAGCATCTTGACAATATTGTGTCTTCCTAATCATGAACAGGGAATACATCTCTACCTATTTAGTTCTTGTTTGGTTTTATTCACCAGAGTTTTGTAGTTTTCCTTATATAAATCTTGTGCATGTCTTGTTGGATTTATACCTCAGTATTTCATTTTGGAGAGATTTTAAAGTAAATGGTATTGCATTTATGATTTCAAATTCCACTTGTTCATTGTTGGTGTTAGCTTTTTGTATAGTGGGTTTAATGTCTTATCTGTAATTAAACAGACATACACGTGCCATTCATTCATATGCCAGGCTGTTCTGGATGATAGAGATGATACAATACACAAAAACAGGCGGGATGGGGCTTACTGGGAGGAGAGAGAAAAATGACACGTCATGACTGTACTGAGCACCTGAAAGGGGAGGTTCTCAGTGCTGTACACTCACACAGAACAATGGGAGCTGATCAATGAGGGACACTTTTCAGTAAAAGGCCAAGCTGAGGTTTGAAAGAAGCCTAGCTGTTAATCAGGGAAGGGGAGGAGAATTCCATGCAGAGGGCACAGATTGTGAGAAGTCTTGTGGTAGAGAGGGTCTGGCATATTTTTGAAGAACTGAAAGAGGCCATTGGAGTTGGACCACAAAAAAGCAAGGAGGGAGAGATAAAGCTGGAGAGGAGGGCAGGGGTTGCGCCTCTGTAGACCAAGGCCGGGTGGGCCTGTGGGGACCCGGGTGGAGGAGACAGTGTGTGCTTAGAGCAGTCACTTTCAGAGACTGTTATGCCAGATTCAGGTCCATCACAGGTGCGAGCAGGTGGCTTTCTTTCACAGATCTCTCCTACAAAGAAAGTTTTTTTTATCTCTTCAGAAGTGCACACACATACTAACGGGGAAGAGCAAAGTTACACTGAGATAGAGTCCAGGGCAGAGCCAGGCCCACTGTCCAGTTCTGGTCTCCCTTCCCCAGAGAGGTCTCAACAAAGGGAGTCACTCATTCACGACTGAGCAAAAAAGATCAGTGCTCAGATGCTGTGGACTTTGAGCATTGTTCACAAAGAGTGTAAACCCTAA
This sequence comes from Spilogale gracilis, assembly GCA_004023965.1. NCBI lineage: Eukaryota > Metazoa > Chordata > Mammalia > Carnivora > Mephitidae > Spilogale > Spilogale gracilis. The sequence goes on from PITA01006326.1 coordinate 51,904, forward strand.
ATGCACATCTGTAATGTCAGACCTCTCCATTATTGTGATACATGAACATATATTGAACATAGAACCACAAAATGATGCTGTTTCACAAATTGCTTTTTTTCAATTCTATGTCAGTACATATAGATCTACTTTATTCTTTTTTTAGTATTCCATTGTAAAGTTGTATCTTAATCTGTTAATCATATATTACTATAGTTTTATTAGCCCTTTTATTAACTATATTAATGTATACTAACCTTTGTGTCATTTCTAAATTTTCACTTTTACAAACAATGCGGCAGAACAACTTTGGAAAGAATTATTTGTATTTTCTAGTATCTCGGAAAAATTTCTAGATACAGATTTTCTGAGTCATGGATATGCATTTGTTTAAACTTGGTTTTATCAAAAAAGTAGCACTTATAAAAAATGTAAAATATAGAAATGCATAAAGTACAAGATCAGAAATCTGCCTTCCTCCCTGTTTGGTATTCATCCCTGCATACCCTATATATACCCACAGATATATATATATATGGATATATATATACATACATATGTATATACATATATATAAGTATATATTTTATATTGTAAAAGAAGTTATCAAATTTCTGTCTAAAAACATTGTGCCTATTTATCTTGTCACCAATATATGAAAACACCTGATTGTCTACTTTATTCCCAACCCATGTTATTATCAACCCCTCTGTCTTTCCATATTCAGTACATGAAATTTTAAATTGTGTTTTAAATTTGTATTTTTAAAAGGTATTAATGAGATTAAATATCTTTTCTTATGTTTAATTTCTTTCTTTCTTTTTTTTTTTTAAAATTTTATTTATTTGACAGAGAGAAACACAGCCAGAGAGGGAACACAAGCAGGGGGAGTGAGAGAGGGAGAAGCAGGCCTCCCGCCGAGCAGGGAGCCTGATGTGGGACTCGATCCCGGGTCTCCGGGATCATGACCTGAGCTGAAGGCAGTCGCCCAACCAACTGAGCCACCCAGGCGCCCCTTATGTTTAATTTCTTTAAGTAGTGCTTTGGTGATTTGCCTATTGTTTCTTTTTTCTTTTTCTTTTTTTGAAGATTTTATTTATTTATTTATTTGACAGGGAGAGAGAGCAAGAGAGGGAACACAAGCAGGGGGAGCAGGGGAGGGAGAAGCATGCTGAGCCGGGAGCCCTGTGGGGGTGGGGTTCAATCCAGGACCCTGGAATCCTGACCTGAGCTGAAGACAGATGCCTTAAAGGCAGAGCCTCCAGGCGCCTTGCCTGTTTTTTTCTTTGGCTTGTTTTGCTATGGGGTTGTATATTTTTTTTCTTATTTAATTTGTGAGAGTTCTTTATACATTAAGGGGGTTAGTTTGTTAACAGATTTGTTTTTTTGGCCAGTTTGTATTTTGACTTTGTTTATGATGCTTCTTGACACCCAGAAGTTTTTAAATTTTCAGTAAACATCTTTTGGTCCAGCCTTTCTTCCAAATATAGGGGCTAGGTCAACTTTTTTTTTTTTTTTTTTTTACTTTAAATTTATTTTATTTTATTTTTTCAGTGTTCCAAGATTCATTGTTTATGCCCCACACCCAGTGCTCCATGCCATACGTGCCCTCAGTACCCACCACCAGGCTCTCCCATCCCCCCACCTTCTCCCTTCAAGTCCCTCAGTTTGTTTCTGTGTCCAAAGTCTCTCATGTTTCTTTTCTCTCCCTGAATTCCCTATTTCCCATTTACTTTCCTTCTCCCACTGTCCTCCAGTTTACCCCTCATGCACCGCAAGTAAGTGAAACCATGCAATACTTGACTTTCTCTTCTTGGCTTATTTCACTCAGCATAATCTCTTCCAATCCAGTCCATGTTGCTGCAAAAGTTGGATATTCATCCTTTCTGATGGTGGCGTACTATTCCAATGTATATATGTACCACATCTTCTTTATCCATTCATCTGTTGAAAGGCACCTTGACTCTTTCCACAGTTTGGCGATTGTGGTCATTGCTGCAATGAACATTGGGGTGCATATGGCCCTTCTTTTCACTACATCTGCATCTTTGGGGTAAATGCCCAGTAATGCAATTGCAGGGTCATAGGGTAGTTCTATCTCTTTAAAATTTTTTTTAAAGATTTTATTTATTAATTTGACAGAGAGAAACACAGCTAGAGAGGGAACACAAGCAGGGGGAGTGAGAGAGGGAGAAGCAGGCTTCCCGCCAAGCAGGGAGCCTGATGTGGGGCTTGATCCTGGGTCTCCAGGATCATGACCTGAGCTGAAAGCAGTCGCTTAACCAACTGAGTCACCCAGGCTCCCGGATAGTTCTATTTTAAAATTTTTAAGGAATCTCTACACTGTTTTCCAAAGTGGCTACACCAACTTGCATTCCCACCAACAGTGTAAGAGGGTTCCCCTTTCTCCACAGGCTCTCCAACACTTGTTGTTTCCTGACTTGTTAATTTTGGCCATTCTGACTGGTGTCAGAATAGTGATAGCTAGTGATGCTGAACATTTTTTCATGTGTCTGTTAGCCATTTGTATATCTTCTATGGAGAAGTGCCTCTTCATGTCTCTTGCCCATTTTTTGATGTGTTCATCTTCTTTTTGGATTTTGAGTTTGAGTAGTTCTTTATAGATCTTGGGTATCAGTCCTTTGTCTGTAGTGTCATTTGCAAATATCCTTTCCCATTTTGTGGGTTGCCTCTTTGTTTTGTTGACTGTTTCCTTTGCTGTACAGAAGCTTTTTATTTTGATGAAGTCCCAAAAGTTCATTTTCGCTTTTGTCTCCTTTGCCTTTGGAGACGTGTCTTGAAAGAAGTTGCTGTGGCCGATGTCAAAGAGGTTACTGCCTATGATCTTTTCCAGGATTTTGATGGATTCCTGCCTCACATTGAGGTCTTTCATCCATTTTGAGTTTGCCTTTGTGTGTGTTGTAAGAGAATGGTCTAGTTTCATTCTTCTATACATAGCTGTCCAATTTTCCCAGCACCATTTATTGAATAGACTGTCTTTTTTCCACTGGATTTTTTTTTCTTGCTTTGTCGAAGATGATTTGACCATAGATTTGTGGGTCCATATCTGGAGTCTCTCTACTCTGTTCCATTGGTCTATTTCTCTGTTTTTGTGCCAGTACCGTACTGTCTTGGTAATCACAGCTTTGTAATAAAGCCTGAAGTCAGGTAACGAGATGCCCACAGCTTTGTTTTTCTTCTTCAGCAATTCCTTAGCGATTTAGGGTCTTTTTTGGTTCCATATAAATTTTAGGATTGTTTGTTTCAAAGCTTTGAAGAACATTGATGGAATTTTGATCAGAATGGCATTGAAAGTATAGATTTCTCTGGGCAGTATAGACATTTTGACAATGTTTATTCTTCCGATCCATGAGCATGAATGCTCTTCCATCTTTTTGTGTTTTCTTCAATTTCTTTCATGAGTGTTCTGTAGTTCCTCGAGTACAGATCCTTGACTTCTTTGGTTAGGTTTATTCCTAGGTATCCTGTGGTTTTTGGTGCTATAGGAAACGGAATCGATTCTCTGATTTCCCTTTCTCTATTTTCATTGTTAGTGTACAAGAATGAAACTGATTTCTGTGATTGATTTTGTATCCTGCCACATTACCAAATTGTTGTATGAGTTCTAGTAGTTTGGGGGTAGAGTCTTTTGGGTTATCCACATAGAGTGTCATGTCATCTGCAAAGAGAGAGAGTTTGACTTTTTCTTTGTCAAGTTGAATACCTTTTATTTCTTTCTGTTGTCTGATTGCTGTTGCTAGGACTTCTAACACTATGTTGAACAGTAGTGGTGAGAGTGGGCATCCTGGTCTTGTTCCTGATCTCAGAGGAAAGGCTGTCAGTTTTTCCCCATTGAGAATGATATTCGCTGTAGGTTTTTCGTAGATAGATTTTATGAGGTTGAGGAATGTTCCCTCTATCCCTATACTTTGAAGAGTTTTGATCAGGAACGGATGTTGTATTTTGTCAAATGCCTTTTCTGCATCAATTGAGAGTACTATGTGGTTCTTCTCTCTTCTTGATTTGTCCTATCATGTTGATTGATTTGCAAGTGTTGAACCACCCTTGTATCCCTGGGATAAATCCCACCTGGTCCTGGTGGATAATCTTTTTAATATATTGTTGGATCCTGTTAGCAAGAATCTTGTTGAGAATCTTGGCATCCATATTCATCAGCGATATTGGTTTGAAGTTCTCCTTTTTGATGGGGTCTTTGTTTGGTTTGGGGATTAGAGTATGCTGGCTTCATAGAAAGAGTCTGGAAGTTTTCCTTCTGTTTCTATTTTTTGAAAGAGCTTCAGGAGAATAGTTGTTATTTCTTCTTTGAATATTTGGTAGAATTCCCCAGGGAATCCCTCTGGTACTGGACTCTTGTTTTGGGGGAGGTTTTTGATCACTGCTTCAATCTCATTCCTAGATATAGGTCTATTCAGATTGTCAATGTCCTCCTGTTTCAGTCTTGGAAGTTTATAGGTTTCTAGGAATGTATCCATCTCTTCTAGGTTGTTAAACTTATTGGCATATAATTGTTGATAGTAATTTCTGATGATTATTTCTATTTCCTTGGTGTTAGTCGTGATCTCTCCCCTTTCATTCATAATTTTATTAATTTGAGTCTTCTCCCCTTTTGTTTGGATTAGTTTGGCCAATGGTTTATCGATCTTATTGATTTTTTCAAAGAACCAGCTTCTAGTTTCATTGATGTGTTCTACTGTATCTATAGTTTCTGATTCATTCATCTCTGCTCTAATCCTAATTATATCTCATCTTGTGTTGGGTGTTCATTTAATTTTTTGATGATTTTCCAGTTCTTTAAGGTGTAATGAGCGTTGGTGTATTCGGGATTTTTCAGTTTCTTTGAGTGAGGCTTGGATCGCTATGCATTTCCCCCTTAGGACTGCCTTTGCTGTATCCCATAGGTTTTGGATCGATGTATCTTCATTCTCATTGGTTTCCTTGAAGTGTTTCAGTTCTTTTTTGATTTCCTGGTTGATCCACAGATTTTTTTTTTTAAAGATTATTTATTTATTTATTTGTCAGAGAGAAACACAGCGAGAGAGGGCACACAAGCAGGGGGAGTGAGAGAGGGAGAAGCAGGCCTCCTGCCCAGCAGGGAGCCCGATGTGGGACTCGATCCCGGATCTCTGGGATCATGACCTGAGTCGAAGGCAGTTGCTTAACCAACTGAGCCACCCAGGCGCCCCTGATCCACAGATTCTTGAGGAGGATCATCTTTCGCTTCCAAGTGTTTGATTTTCTTCTGAACTTTTTGTTGTGGTTGAGTTCCAGTTTCATGGCATTGTGGTCAGAGAATATGCAGGGGATAATCTCAATCTTCTGGTATCGGTTGAGCCCTGATTTGTGATCTAGTATGTCGTCTATTCTGGAGAAAGTTCCATGTGTACTTGAGAAGAATGAGTATTCTACTGTTTTAGGGTGGAATGTTCTGAATATATGTATAAGATCCATCTGGTCCAATGTGTCATTCAAGGCTCTTGTTTCTTTGTTGATTTTCTATTTAGATGATCTGTCCATTGCTGAGAGTGGTGTGTTAAGATCTCCTACAATTAATGTATTTGTATCAATATGACTCTTTATTTTGCTTAACAGTTGGCTTATCAGTTGCTCCCATGTTGGGGGGCATAAATATTTACAATTGTTAAATCTTCTTGGTGTATAGACCCTTTGAGAATGGTATAGTGTCCTTCTGTGTCTCTGACTACAGTCTTTAGACTAAAATCCAGTTTGTCTGATATGAGAATCGCTACCCTGGCTTTCTTTTGAGGTCCATTGGTATGAAAGATGGTTCTCCATCCCCTCACTTTCAGTCTGGAAGTGTCTTTATATTCAAAATGGGTCTCCTGTAAACAGCATATGAATGGGTCCTGTCGTTTTATCCAGTCTGGAACCTGTGCCTTTTTATTGGAGTATTTAGGCCATTCACATTGAGAGTGATTATTGATAGATACGTTTGTATTGACATCATGTTGCCTGTGAAGTTCATGTTTCTATAGATTACCTCTATAAATTTCTGTTCTGTGTCACTCTTGTGTTTGTTTCTCTTTTATAAAACCCCTCTTAGTATTTCTGTAGTGCTGGCTTGGTGGTTGCATAATCTTTTAGACTTTGGCGGTTCTGGAAGCTCTTTATTTCTTCTTCCGTTCTGAAAGTCAACCTTGCTGGATACATTATCTTTGGTTGCATATTTTTGTCATGTAATTTCCTGAATATGTCTTGCCAGCCCTTTCTGGCTTGCCGGGTTTCTGTGGATAAGTCTGACGTTATTTTGATGGTCCTCCCTCTATAGGTAAGGGATCACTTCCCTCTAGCTGCCCTGAAGCTATATTCTTTGGTTTTGTGATCCATGAATTTCACAATTATGTCCCTGGAGGTTTTTCCTCATTGATCTTGAGGGATGTCCTCTCTGCCTCTAGGACATGAACATTAGTTTAATTCCCCAGATTAGGGAAACTTTCATCCATGATTTGTTCAACTATATCTTCTAGGCTTCTCTCTCTCTCAACTCCTTCGGGGATTCCAGTAATTCTGATATTGGAGCATTTCATGGCATCATTTATTTCCCTTATTCTGTTTTCATGAGATTTTAGCTGTTTGGTCCAAGACTTCTTTTGCTCCTCCTTCTTAATCCATCTGTCTTCTAAATCACTGATACGATCATCAGTTTCACTTACTCTAGCTGTTAGCATATTTAAATTAGATTGCATCTCATTAATAGCCTTTCTAACCTCGGCTTTCACTTCTGTTATTAGGGCTTCCATTTTGAGACTAATGTTCTTTTCCAAATTAGCCATTGCTTGGATGTTTGCTGCCATGAATTCCATTTCTGTCATATTGTTTATGTTCATTTCTAGTAATTCTGTGCCCGGGGTTGTAGTCTCAGAGTTCTTCTTCTGTTGGATGTTCCTTCTCCAAGTCATTGTAGCGAGAAGTGGTTGAGGGGGTGTATAGCTAAATATATCAGCCACTATCCAGGTGAATTGGTCACCGGAAGGTTTTGGAGCAATCAGAATTCACCAGCAAAAAGGAAGAAGAAAGAAAAAAGAGAAGAGGAGAGAGGAAGCAAGGAAAGAATGCCCTGCCAGAGTGGGGCCCAGTGGTAGGATTTATATGGTACAAAGCTACTACAGGGTAATGAAAAAGGCCATCAGGAGTAAATGAAGAGATCAAAAAGCTATGCCCAACCTATATAAGCCCCAAGACCAGTATTTATATGATACAAAGGCAAAAACAATTACACAGAAACACTGACAGACTAGCGTGGGAAGGTGAGGGCAGACACTCCTTGTGGGCAAGGAAAGTATTTCAGATCCTTCCGAGTTTGTCTTGTTATTATTTTTGGAGGAGCCCACTTTCTAAAGATATAGGGAGTATAGAACTGGTTGTATATAGGGGTAGTATTGAATAGGGATGCAGGATTACCTTGAAGCTTATAACTATATGTATATGTAAAAGAGAAAATAAAGGACAGAAGAGAGAAGAAAGGGAAAAAACAGATAAAACAAACAAATGAGAGGTAACAACAAGAACAACAGAAAACAGAGGTATGTGTTTGAAAAAATTTCAAGGTAAAAAGTTGTTACAGAGTGTTGTATTAAGTATCACATTGTGATAAAAAGGGGGTTAAAAATTAAAAGAACAAAAAACGTGACAATGAGTTTTTAAGTTTAAAGTGAAAACTTTAAAAGTAAAAACAGAAAAAAGTTAAAAAAGCAAATAAGGTGAAAAGCTGTATCAATGAAGCGTACAGCTTTGGGGGCAGTACCAGGAGTTTAATATATTGCCTTTCCCCCGATGTTGGGGTTTTGCAGTTTGGGTGCTGTCCTCCTGTGCTTCTGACTTGCCTTCTGGGGGCGGGGCCTGCCGCGCTGTTTTTCAGTTCCTTCTTCCTGGGCTGTGTCTCTCCGCCCCATTCCTAGGGACTGGGGACCATGGCAACCAGTTGTCAGGGTTCAGTTCTCTGGAGGGTTTTTTTTTGCGGCTTTTTGCAGCTGTTCAGGAAGTCAGGTTGGAGCAAGATGTCTGTGCCCAGCCCTCCTTCCCAGAGAGAGCCCCTAATTAGCAACCCTCTGGACGATGTGGGGAGCCCCAAAGCCTCTCCCTGTATCCTCTCCCTTGGCCTTCTGTCGCAGCAGGGCGGGTGCAGACGCTGGTTTGATTCCTGTGCAAGAACCCGGCTTGTTGTTTCGCTCCCGTGCCACAGAAACTGCAACTGATTTTGGGTCGTGGGACCTTTTCTTTGCCCAGGGAGTCTGTGGTGACCCCCACGCAGGAGGTACTGAGGTCCTGCAGCCCCACATGTCGCGCTCAAGTCTGCGAAATCGCTTTCCCCGGTGGGTCCGCGCCTGGCCCACGGGGTGGAGAGATGCGGCAGAGAAAAGCAGTGGAGGAAAGAAAAAAAAAAAAAAAAGGAAAAATACGGTGGAAAAATAGACTCCACTCTGCCGCGTTCTCTCCCGCCGGGCGCACTTTCTCTCCACAGATCTATATCTTCATTTCCCCGGCTGCCCCTCACGTACTCCGTTTCTGTTTGCTTTGAGTCAGACCGTAATCTGCTGTTTTTCCCCAAACACAGAGCACTGTCGTGCTGGGTTATTGCCTTCCAATGGGTCACCTCTGCGGGCTTCCTCCCCTGTGCCCCTTGTCTTTGGATATCCCTCTGATCACTCTCACTCCTCTCTACCTCTTTGCCGATGCTCCTTGTCCTCCTGGTGATCCAGAAGTGTGAAGTATTACATTCCAGGCTGATTTCATGGGTGCTCACAGTGTTCCTGTAGTGTTTTTGGCAGGAATTGAGCTCACTTCAGGGGACTCTTCGAAATGGGGTCACCCGGCCTTGCACCATCTTCCTCTCTAGGTCAACTTTTATGGCTGCTTTTTTCCAGCTAAAATTCAGCTAAAAGCATACTTAAAAACTAAAAATTAAAGGAGGGGAAGGGGCTTGTGGGTGGCTCAGTCATTAATTGTCTGCCTTTGGCTCGGGCCATGATCCTGGAGTCCTGGGACTGGGACTCCCTGCTTGGAGGGAAGCATGCTTTCTCTCCCTCCCGCTGCTTTCCCTCTCTAGCTGTGTTTCTCGCTGTCAAATAAGTAAGACCCTTAAAAAAAAAAAAAAAAAAAAAGGAGGGGCTGTTGGGATAAGGAGGCAGCCTGGGGCCCCAGAGTAAACACTTCATTCAGAAGCAGGCCAACAGTGTTCTTTTCCTTATGGGACTCAACCAGCCTGCAAGGTGTCCTGCGCGTTTGTCCTCTCAGAGCTGGCTCACTACAGGGTCCACCCATCCCCTTGCTCCTACCTTCTCCCCGTTCCTTACTCCTAACGCTCCTATTTCCAGGGCAAAAATCTCACCTCTTGCTCCCATCATTCATGAGGCAATATCAGATGAACTGCCTCCCCAGCCCCTGCTCTTAGGGAAAGCTGACTCACAGTCCCTTCAATGCAAGCCCCATTTGTCTAATATGAATGACATTTTGGAAGCAGTTATGTGTATACTAGATAAATCCTGTCTACAGACAAAATGTGAATGATAGCAGTATATGCATAATTGGGGGAGGGGAGAACAATTAATCACAAACAGAAGTAGTACAGGGTGTGCTTTTGATTGTTTCAAGAACTGCCAATTAGAATTAGGCTATTAGAGGGACGCCTGGGTGGCTCAGTTGGTTGGACGGCTGCCTTCAGCTCAGGTCATGATCCCGGAGACCAGAGATCGAGTCCCACATCGGGCTCCCTGCTCAGCGGGAAGCCTGCTTCTCCCTCTCTTACTCCCCCTGATTGTGTTCCCTCTCTAGCTGTGTTTCTCTCTGTCAAATAAATAAAATCTTTAAAAAAATTAAAAAAAAGAAACATCGGTCACTCATTATTTTGCTGGAAAACAGTGTGGAGATTCCTTAAAAAATTAAAGATAGAGCTACCCTATGACCCTGCAATTGCACTACTGGGCATTTACCCCAAAGATACAGATGTAGTGAAAAGAAGGGCCATATGTACCCCAATGTTCATAGCGGCAATGGCTACAATGGCCAAACTGTGGAAAGAGCCAAGGTGCCTTTCAACAGATGAATGGATAAAGAAGATGTGGTACATATATACATTGGAATACTACGCCTCCATCAGAAAGGATGAATTTCCAACTTTTGTAGCAACATGGACTGGATTGGAAGAGATTATGCTGAGTGAAATAAGCCAAGTAGAGAAAGTCAAGTATCACATGGTTTCACTTACTTGTGGTGCATAAGGGGTAATGTAGAGGACAGTAGGAGAAGGAAAGTAAATGGGAAATAGGGTAATTCAGGGAGAGAAATGAAACATGAGAGACTTTGGACACAGAAACAAACTGAGGGACTTGGAGGGAGAAGGTGGGTGGATGGGAGAGCCTGGTGGTGGGTACTGAGGGCACCTATTTCATGGAGCACTGGGTGTGGGGCATAAACGATAAATCTTGGAACACTGAAAAAATAAAAGGAATTTAAAGTCAAAAACAAACAAACAAATACAAAAGAAAAAACCAAACCTTTAATGAATTCCTATCTTCTGCAGTAGAAAGGTCAAACTGCCTCACGTGGCATGGGAGGTCTTTCAGATCCTGATCCTTACCTGGTTTTTTCAGCCAGCCAAACAATACCCTGAGCATTTTCATTCCTTACATAGTTATTGAGTACCTGGGACTTAATGGATAATTGTTCTAGGTTGGGGAATCAGTGGTAGTTCCTGCTTCTACAGGGGTTTCAGGCTAGGTGGGGGACAGATAATCCCAGAAAAATGATGCAATTTATAGGGTGGCCAGGGAGGACTTTCTTGAGAAGGGGACATCTGAACCGGAAGTGTGAGAAGCAATCAACCTTAAAGAGAGTTCGGGGATAAGGGGTGAATGCCCCGGGCAGCGGGCTCAGTAATAGCCTTGAAGTCAGAAAGAGTTTGGAGTCTTCCAGGCTGGCATAGCGAGAGCTCAGAAGGGGGAAGACTCTAGTGAAGTACTACTAAACTCTAGGGCAGGGGCTAAAGCACACAGTGCATTGTAGATATAATAAAAGAATGCAGATTAAGCACAATAGGGTGTTTAAATCTGTAGTTGGGATTGGGTGGGGTAGTGATAATACAATGTAATGGTCTTTAAACTTTATCTCATTTATCTGTGTAACAACTCTCTGATGTATGTATTATTTTTATTGAGGTATAGTTGAAACACAAGGTTCCATTATTAGTTTCTAGTGTACAACGTAGTGATCCCACAGGTCAACATGGTATGCCATGCTCACCACAACTGTAGCTACTATCTGTCACTATACAGCACAATTACAGACCCTTTGATGGCTTATATATGTATTATTAATAACTAGTTTCATGAATAAGGATCCTGAGAAAGGAAGTTGGATAATTTTCTCAAGGTCACACCATTGGAAAGTGTTGGAGCCACTGAGTCTGTCTGCCTTTCAAGCCCATGTTCTTAACCTTGAATCTGGTTTCTTTCTTTTTTTTTTTTTTTTTTAAGATTTTATTTATTTGACAGAGAGAAACACAGCCAGAGAGGGAACACAAGCAGGGGGAGTGAGAGAGGGAGAAGCAGGCATCCCGCCGAGCAGGGAGCCCAATGTGGGACTCGATCCCAGGTCTCCAGGATCATGACCTGAGCCGAAGGCAGTCGATCAACCAACTGAGCCACCCAGGCGCCCTTGAGTCTGGATTTTACACCAATTGCTTTGTTTTGGAAGTGATAAAATTGAAATTCAAAGAGACTTAAAATAAGTTGGGATGAGTAGGAGGATGTGAAGCACTGTTGGGAAAAAAAAATTGGACCCTTCAATCTGGAAGGATAAAGAATGAACTTTTTAATCTGGTGGAAGCTCAGAAAGCTATGAAGCACATAAGAGCGCATCATGGACTTATTCACTATATAAATAAGAACTCAGAGGCATCTTGTGAAGCTCAAAGAAGTAGTAATAGGCCAAATAAAAGGAAGTACTTTTTACACAGTGGGCAGTAAATAGAAGAAGCCGATTATCCTATATACAGACTGGAAAGAAAGTACATTTAGAATAGCTTTTATGAAGGCTTTACAGTGAGTTAGCAAATAAAACCTCCTTTGTAAGAAGAATATTAAAATACCAATGAAGTTTTCTGTAACAAAAACTTAAATAGCTAAGAACATTGGGAAAAAATTAGAAAGGGAGACATTAACTCTGTATGATAATAAAAAATGAAAGCAATTTTAGCTGTGATAATTTTGCAGTATTTAAAAATTTTTGTTTTTTACGTATTAAGGAAAAAAATCTGTGAGTTTAAGTGAGAAACAATGGTTATAGAGGGGTAGAAGGAAATAATAGCCTTCTTCATCACAGACAGAATGAAATCCTTATTTCCACAGAGATTCACCTAGGTCTCCTAGAAGGATGTGGTCACGCCAGTGCTGGGACACTAGCTTAACATCCGAGGAAAAGGCTAAGGCACAAGTTCTTTGGGAATCTTGGCTCGCTTGTGTGCTGCATTTGTCTTTCAAAATACTCTCTCAGCATATACAGTTGAAGTAACTTTTCCTCCAAAACAAATATCCTTTATTTCATGAACTGTGAGAGTTCTCTACCTAACATTGAGTGATGGTTGATTTTGATCTGTGATCCCTTTTGCCCTCTCAGGTCCTCTCATTCCTACTGAGAACCCACAACCAGTGTGTTTGGATGATTAACAATCCAGTCATACCATTTTGCATCTTAGGTCTGTCACACTTGAGGGAAAAGCGTGTACTGCTGGTCTCTGTAGAAATTTGGGAAGTGTTGAGTCAGTGCTTTATAACTCAAAATCTAATTATTTCTGCTTCTTGGTTCTCTAGTAATTGTCTCGCCATGCTGAAGGTACACACATGGCCAGCAGCTCCTTGGGTCCAACATCACCTCTGCTGCTCTCCTCTTCTTCTCGGATAACTCTGAGGCCACCTGCCTCCTTGGCGTTTCGCATGCATTTAGTTGGGCTTTTGATATTTCAAATGAACACTGAAGTTTTATATAATTAGCCTAACCTATTGTATTTGCATTTTAAACTATTAATGCTACAAAGTAGAAATTGTAGGTTTTGTTTGAACAGTTTTTATGAGGATTCTGCTGATCAAAAGTCTACTCATGCTACAGGCCAGAGGGATAGGTAGCACACAAGAAAATGTCAGTGTATTTTATCGACCTAGAAGGTCTTTATGTTTATGCATGTTCTGTCCTTCATTTTTAAAGTAACCTGTTCCTCAGAAACGCTATTTTGTTTGGGCAAAGCAGCTTGTATTTTGAAGAGTTGTATGACTGGGTTACCTTTTTCCACTCATGGTTATTGTTTGTAGCTAATTAAATTATTTTCAAATTTCTTCTGTGGCTTCTCTCTTGACTGGATTTCTCTCTCTCTCTCTCTCTCTTTCTTTCTTTCTTTCTTTCCTTCTTTCTTTCTTTCTTTAAGATTTTATTTATTTGACACAGAGAGAGCAAGCAAGAGAGAGAGAGAGCAAGCAGAAGCAGGGGGATTGGCAGAGGGAGAGGGAGAAGAAGGCTCCCCAGTGAGCAGGGAGGCTGATGTGGGGCTCAGTCCCAGGACCCTGGGACCATGACCTGAGCTGAAGGCAGATGCTTAACTGCCTGAGTGATCCAGGTGCCCCTTGACTGGCTTTCTGTATAACATTCCTTCACATTTCAAATCTGTGAATGTTCTGTGGCTCCTCAAGAATCATCTGTTCATTTATTCATTCACTTGACAGACATCTGTTGAGCATCTAGCTGCTAACCATGGCCAGGTATGGAGGTGATGCCAATGGATAAATCACAGAGCTTGGCCTCAAGGAGGTCCCATCTAGTTAAAGAGATGTGCATGTGAAAGGATAATAATAATCGAAAGGGCATAGATAGAGATAAAAACCAGATACTGTGGATGGTCCAAGCAGGAACCTCTGTCTTAATGTGGTGCCCAAAAAAGGCTTCCTGGAGGTTATATCACTGAAACTGAGTTTTTAAAGTGTGTTGTTGTATTTATAAAGCTCTGTCTTATTCAAGAAAGGCTATAAAAGTTTCTTTTTGATGAAGGCTTAATAATTAGAAGAAAAGATAAAAATGCAGAGACATAAAAAAAGTTAGAGATATGGGTAAGAAAAGTATATATGCTAATGATCTAATGTATTTACTCAGCTTTGACGTGCACATTGTTTTTTTCTCATTAGGAATGCATCTTATCATTGGTGGTATCTTAGATTGGATGAAATAGGACCTTCATTTATCCAATAGATAGTTGTTGGGCAGCTGTTACAGATCAGACACTATATTTAGCCTTCGGTATCAGTTTGGAGCAAAATAAACAGAGCCTTGTCCTCACTGTCTTTATAGAGAAGAAAAAGTACAGGATTTTATGAGAAAGCATAGTAAAGGGCCTCAATTTAGATAGAAAGGTCAGGGAGGGTCTTCCCAAATAATAGATATTCAAGCTGATATGTGAAATGTAAGTAAGAATCAGTTATACAACAAGGTAGACTAAGGATTCCAAGCCAAAAGAGAGCATGAAGGAAGGTCTTGAGGCTTGAGGCCACATGAATCGTTCAAGCAACTGAAGAAAAACCAGTGCAGATGGTCCCTGGTAGAAAAGAGAGAGGGGCTAAGCAGTGGGGTTGTGGAAACTCTCCTGAGATGAAGGTAGCTTTCTAAAAATTACAGAGTAATTGCCCAGTAATGCAAGACCCTAGAGTCCTATATGAATGCCTTATCCTGAGTTATTAAAGGGTTGTAAGCAAGGGTGAGACATCAACAGATTTTTCCATTTGAAAACAACCACTCTGCTGCTGAATTGGGAATGCAGGGGAGTTGATAGAGAGCTATTTTGAGCATCAGGGTAAGAGATGGTGGTGCTAGGACTTGGGTGTTGGCAGTGGAGGTGGAGAGAGATGGACTGAAGGTAGCTGCATGTTGGAGGTAGGACTTAATGATAGATTTGAGATAACAGTGTAGGGGAGTATCAGTTTTCTCCCAAGAGCAGCTAACTAGCTGGGTAGAGATGCCCGTCTGGTACTGAAATGGGGCTACTGCAGGAAGGACAGATTTAAAGGCATGTGGAAACAAAGACTTCTATTTTGGGCTTGTTAAATTTAAGTTGCCTATTAGACAGCTAAATAGAAATCTTAGGTAGTTATATGGGTCTCTGGATCTGGAGTTCAATGGAAAGATCTGGACTAGAGATAGAAATTTGGGAAAAAATTGGTATTTAAACTCATGAGGGTGGGTGGAATACAGTGTATATATGAAAATAACAGTACTGATTTCTAAGAATGATATTAATGAAGACACCTGATGCTTATTCACTGCCTTCTATGGACTACACACTGTTCTGAATACTTTACACATATTAACGAATTTAACCCTTATGATGACTCTGATCAGTGGGCATTATTATTGGTCCCATTGTCAATGAAGCACAAGAAGGCTCTGGGCTAGTAAATAACAGAACCCAAACAGTCTGGTCCTAAAGCCTGCACACTTAACACTCTATTAGAAGAGAGAACAGACCCAGTTTGGGGATCTGGGCAATTCCAACATTTAGAGGTAGGGCAGAGAAGCTGGATCTGGCGCAAGAAACTGAAAAGGATAGAGAAGGATTTGAGGGAACCCTGAGGATGAGATTTCTCAGAAACCAGGCAGAAAATATTCTAGGTAGGCACTAAGGTCAGGGACATAACCTGCTGAAAGGCAGGCGCTTAAAGGACATGTAGGCCTTACATGAGTGATGAGGATGGGGAAGGGGTTCCCCAGACTTGGGGATAATGTGAGTAAAAGAGGTAGATACAGACGTGCCACATGGTGTTTGCAGTTGTTAGAGGGTGAAGGACAAGCCAGGAATGGTAAGAGATGAGCCTGGAGAAGTTGGCAGGGGCCAGATCATGAAAGACCTGTAATGTGTCCCAAGTTAGCACCAGACCATGATCTTAGCCAGAAGTGTCTATCCCCAAAGCTGGGAGCAAAACAAAGGGAGCCACCTGATGTAAATGGGAGGGAGGTACATACTGATGTCTGCTTATCTATATTGTCTCATATAGTGTCTGTGTTGTCTGTTTCCTTCAAAACTTACCATGTTGAGAAATTTTGAGATTTAAAAATTACCTAGGACTTCTTTCAGCAACAAATCATTTATTGAAAATGATAGATATTCTGGGGAGTGGGGGTGGGAAGACATCTATCTATATACAGAGGCCTATACAGATTTAACATGGCCCTGTATCCTGTTCTCTAAATTGGGAGCAAGTGTTAAAAATGGTAAGAAGGTGTGAGTTTTGCCTAATTGGGCAACTTCGGTCACGATCAGGAGAAAGCAATTTATTTGGATTATGTTGATCTTACTCTTCCTTATATATCCTAAGCATCTTGAAGTTCAGGGTCATCTTGGATTTAAATCCTGTCTCTGTTCTGTCATTTCTTAGCTGAGTGACTTTGGGCTAGTTATTTAACCTCTCTCAGGCTGTTTGTTGAATGAGGAACCTCTTTAATAATAATGATTATAGAGGACATTGCAAGAATTAAGTAAAAGAAAAGTGAAACAAAGCCTGGTGAAACAAAGACCTCGTGAAAAAGATGATCAATATGTTTCCTTTCTTTGTTGGTGATTATGTTTTACCTTGGATTATTTTACTTATTTAAAATTTTATGATTTATCCTCAAATACCACTAGCTAATTATAGATGGAAATAATAATTTTTCTTGTGTGCATATTAACACTGTGCTTGTAAATTGAGACCTAGTTCCAAAAATAGCCTTTACAGAAATGTTAAAGAACTGCAGTGTCTAAAAATATACATTCCAAAGCTCTGCCGTCTCATATAAAATTCTAGAGAAGTAAGATTATTTAACTTACTTTTGCTTTTGATGGTAACAAAACATATCCAATAATTTGAAGAGTTCTTATTTTCTTCAAAAGTTTAAAATAATTTCAATGCCTGCTAGAAGCTGATAAATTCAATTTACTTTTAAATCCTGTACATTTCGGGACACCTGGATGACTCAGTTGGCTAAGCATCTGCCTTCGGCTCAGGTCATATACCCAGGGTTCTGGGATTGTGCCCCACATCAGGGTCCTTGCTCAGCAGGGAGCCTGCTTCTCCCTCTGCCTGCTACTGTCTCTGCTTGTGCTTGCTCTGTCACACATTCTCCTTCTCTCTGATGAATAAATAAAATTAAAAAAAAAAAACATACAAATTTTGAAGGGATAGAGACATGGGTTTGTGTTGTGGCGGAGAGGAAAGAATATTTCATTACTTTTTTACTCCCTACATGTCTGTCTTTTTCCTTCTATCATACCATGATTTCCTATGTAACTCAACCATCTAATGTTGTTTACATCTTTCTCTATTTCTGGAAATTATAGATCCTTCCAGCAGATTCTGAGAGCCTCTTGCCAATACTTCTTTTAGTCTACCATCTTAGAGTAGAATGTATGAGGCCAAGAACATTCACATAATAAAGATTCATTCACAAATTATTATAGGCAGGCCCTGTGTTAAGTGCTGAAGAGACAAGGATAAAGAAGATAGACCCCTACTCCCAAGGAGCTCACAGTTGCTGAAGGGACACAAAGTTTTCATTTAGTGGGATGAGAATTCTAGTGAAGATTGTATGAGGTAGTGGGGACATTGAGAATGGAGTGCCAAATGATGAAGAAAGCCTTCTAAGAGAAGGTGGTACTTTAACAGAGATATGAAGGATAAATAGGAGTCTGTTGCCTGAAAAAGGGAGGGATTGTGTTCCAGAAGTATACATATATTTCCTCCATCTAGAACACAATCTATATACATAGATACATATGTGTAATATATGCATGTGTGTGTATATACACACATACATATGTGTATATGTGCATTATATGCTTTAGGGTAGTAGTTCCTGATTTTTTTTACACCAAAATATGTCTTAAGGGTTATATGAATTACTTAATAACCATATAGAGTACCAGTGTTAGTATCAGGGTTTTGTGGAGGGGTTGTTGATAATTCAGGATTTTTTCCCTGCTTCCATTCGTGTCCTAGGACACCTGGTATTTATCATAACCTTGTTTGAATTGTCACATAAAGCATTCGTTTTTGCAAACATTCAGGAACAAAGGCAGATTCTATGTTGCCGAGATGCTTATGATTTAATAGGGGCCCTAGGAAAGATGGGCTATATGAAAAGTGAGTAATGTATGTGGGAGTTGGGGGGAGGGGAGAGAATCACATGGGTCAGATCTATTTGGAATTCAGGGATTGGTCATTTACTTAGTGTGGTCAGTCATATTCCCAAAGTATCTGAGGCTTCAGAAAAACTGCTCTTGGTGCCCACACCTCAGAGTTGCTTGACTGACAAAATGCAAGTCAGCGAAATTTCTAGTGAGTCATCTGCATTAATCAGGAACATCTTGAGTGCTGTCATTGTGAGAGGATACAAAAAGAAAGATGACTGGTGCCTCCTTATGTGTACAGGGATGGGTGTAATCCCTAAGAAGGTAGGAGGGCCATGCCAGGCTGAACCAGCACTGTTGGTGCCCCTCTCAGGAAGTACCAGTGCAAGCATGTCCCCCAAAACCACCTTTCTAGTGCTTGTATTAGATCTGTCAGTATGACCTCATCATTGCTAGCATTATTTACTCAGATTTTGCTTGTTGTCATATAAGATTTAGCCCATCTCCATTTTGTCCTTACTCTCTTTTTCTCATCAGGAGTTCCTTTGAATTGTCCTAAATCTTCTTTGATGTATTCACATTTTAATATTACATATTTTAATCCTCTTTTTCTTTCCTTTATCTCCTACGGTTTTATGACTTTAGGCACAGTACCTCGGATCCCAAATCCTTGCTTTCCCTTCTCCTGCCAGTTCCTACAGCAGTTTACTCTGCTGACCACTTCACAGATCTCTTTTCATCTCTGACTCTGGCCCCATCTCAAGTGTGCTTTATGGCCCCAGGAAAAGTCCTGAGGTAGGCCCGTGAAGTACCTTTGCCAACTCTTGTCCCAGTTCTCCCACCTTTTCTCCATGCCTTATCCAACCTCTAGCTTAAATTACATCAACAGAGATGTTGGGAATTCCAGGATGGCTTTAAGGAGTATTCCGTCTGGTGTGGGAGGTAGATAGATTCATAAATAACTGAAATAAGGTCTAACGTATCCTAAGTGAGATATTCAAGAGATAAAATTGGAGTAGCGTGAGTAGGAGAAGGAATGAGGAGTACTGCAGGCAGGTCTAGCCTCTGTTAGCTAATTATGAGACAGCAGACATGCACAACACCGGACCCTCCCTTGTCTTGCTGGGAGCTGTGTCTTGTCTTACTCACTTTGGCTAGGGTTAGCTTTTGCTAACTGCTTCTGTTTTCCCTGGGAAATCCTGAGCAGACTTACTGGGAACCTGTGTCTGATTCCTGTCTGACCCTTGCTGCTGTCTACCATTTTCAGGTTTCTCATGATCTTGGGGCCCTCCCTGTCTTCCCACTGCAGTCCTCCTGCAGTTTCCCCATGGGATGTGGCTGGACAAGCTCAGTCCTCTTAGGGCTGCTGTGTGTATTCTTACTGGGGACCTAGGGCAGAAGAAGAAAGTAGGGTTGGAGGTGACAGAGGCAATTGGAAGGGCATTGTCAGGTTGGAATTTCTCTCCATTTCAGCAACTAAGATATATATATATATCTATATGCTTCCTAGACTGACCCAGTTCTGGTATGGTTGTTTTTGCAGAGTCACAAATCTCATCTGTTAGGATGGAAAAGAACCGTAAAAAGACAATGGTAATAATAGACCGAGTTCTGACCTATTTCGCCTTGGATACTTTCCCAAGAGATAGAGATAGGATAATGGGGGATTTGGTTGTCAGGATGATGTTTGGGGCTTAAACATCTTGCCTGCAGTGAGTGTCAGGGCCGTAGCTTCCCCGTGCTATCTGTAAGTGCTGTTAACTCCCAGCTCCTTAGAAATCTAGCTGTCGGCAAAGTTTGTGCTCACGTGTTTCCAAAAACCCTTGTGGAAATCTGAGCTGGATCTTGCTATTGACAAATCACAGGAAGGTGTATCTTTCCAGATTTAGTTAAAAATCTCCTGTTCAGAGCAGGTCAGTCATGCTTCTACAAACTCACGTAGACCCATTTTGCTTTTTTGTGCTTTCATCAGTCAGAGTAGTAGGTCATTTCATGACTCTGAATCTCACATATTATATATCTCTTCTGGAACCAGTAAATCCTTCCAGAGAAAGTTGTAGACATACTGGCTTTCTACAGTGAGCTTCAGAGTGGGAGCAGTTGGTACACAGAAATGTTTATTGAATGAGTAACATTTTAATAAACTTTTGTAAAGCCTTAGTCATCTCTAGTAAATTTACTAACAGCTATTACTCAATTTATAGACTGTATAACTGGGAAGAAAGTTATAAAAGAATCGCAGTAACATATTTACAAAAAACATTAGCAGTCACTTCTTTTTTAAGATTTTACTTATTTGACAGAGAGAAAAACACAGCTAGAGAGGGAACACAAGCAGGGAGAGTGAGAATGGGAAAAGCAGGCTTCCCGCCAAGAAGGGAGCCCAATGCAGGACTTGATCCCAGGACTCCGGGATCATGACCCGAACTAAAGGCAGACGCTTAATGGCTGAGCCACCCAGATGCTTCTAAGCGATCATTTCTTATGGAATACACACTTGGTAACAATCTCAACCTGTACTTACGTACTGGTTTATGCTTTTCACAAGATTTCCATGTATGAAAGCCCTTGAGATGATCTAAATGAGTACTGCTGTCATCCCATTTTACAGATGCCTGAAATAAAGGCTAAGATGCCTGTATGGTAGTCCTGGGATTAGAACTCAGAACCTAGTTCAGTACTCTTTCCTTTGCAAACTGTTCAGAGAAAAAGTTTTCGTGAATTTGTAATAATAAAAGCAAAGCAATGGCACTTTTTAAAGAAACCATACTACTTTTATTTGATTTAAGAAGATGCCCTTTATTCTAAGATTCTTTCATTAAATACTAAGTGCCCAGCTATGAACCAGCTCTGTCCATAGGTGCTTGATACAGTGTTGAACAAGGCAGACATGGAGCTTATTTTAATGGAGGAGGAGAAATAATAAATTAGTAAACCAGCAATCATTATAGTAAGTTCAGGTAGTAACAAGAGCTTGAAGGAAAGAATGTAGAGAAAGGCTGGTGGTGACATTATTTTTTTATGTGATATATTCCTGAAAATGAACATCGAGGTTTAATGTATGTAAAGGGAGATTACTTCCTGAGGAATCCAAGCAATCATAAGACATTTCTTCAATGTGGTGTTTGGAGGACTCATTCATGTTAATATATATTTTTCTTTTTTTTTCAAAATTGACCTAGAGTCCAAAATTGCCTTAGGTTCAGAGAGTGTCTGGTTGAGGCTAAAGATCTGCTTCGGGAACTCCTGATGATTGATTACCCGACCTTTCATGATATTGAGGCTATGAGAGCCAAACTTACTATTGGTCAAATATACCATTTTTACTCATCTTTATGTACCAATGAGGGCAAACTACTAGACAACAATGCTTTCTTAATTTTAACAAAAATTAGCAACAGAGCTTTCTTCAGAGAACATTCCAGATGCCCAGTCTATAAAGAAGCTGTG
The DNA here is from genome assembly GCA_004023965.1 of Spilogale gracilis. Taxonomy (NCBI): domain Eukaryota; kingdom Metazoa; phylum Chordata; class Mammalia; order Carnivora; family Mephitidae; genus Spilogale; species Spilogale gracilis. The sequence goes on from PITA01006326.1 coordinate 73,508, forward strand.
GCTCCAAGCCACAAGCTTATTACTCTCTTCTTTTCCACACCTTAATGGCCTCTGAGGAATACTTGAGAAGTCACGGAGTCTTTGCAGACCGCAGGATGAAAACCACAATCAAAGATTCAAATAGTGAATCCTGTCACGAAAAGGTAGCTGTGTCGTTGAAGCTGGCACAGCCACCATATCCAGCTTCACAGTCATGTCTGGAGATTTTCAAAAGTCCATATTCAATGAAAAAAATAGATTTATATGTGTATTTTTTTTAAAGATTTTATTTATTTGACCGAGAGAAACACAGCCAGAGAGGGAACACAAGTAGGGGGAGTGAGAGAGGGAGAAGCAGGCTTCCTGCCGAGCAGGGAGCCTGATGTGGGACTCGATCCCGGGGATCATGACCTGAGCCGAAGGCAGTCGCTTAACCAACTGAGCCACCCAGGCGCCCCTATATGTGTATTTTTACCTAACATTACATCTTCAGGTAACATTTACTATATAAAGCAAATTCAACCTTTAATTTTAGCTGTTTGTTAAGAGCATACCCTTTCCTCCAATTTTATTGAGATATAATTGACTACAGCACTAGGTAAGTTTTCGGTGTACAGCAGAATGATTTGACTTACGTGTATTGTGATATTATTTCCACAATACAGAGCATGCTTCTTATATCACGTGGGCATGATGGTGCTACCGGGACTGCAGTTCTTCTGTGTGGCTACTAACATGAAAAGTCAACTTCATATTGGCCACGATTTATTCTTCTATAGGTTGTTTCTTTCTTTTTTTTTTTTTAAGATTTTATTTATTTGACAGAGAGAAACACAGCCAGAGAGGGAACACAAGTAGGGGGAGTGAGAGAGGGAGAAGCAGGCTTCCTGCCGAGCAGGGAGCCTGATGTGGGACTCGATCCTGGGTCTCCGGGATCATGACCTGAGCCGAAGGCAGTCGCCCAACCAATTGAGCCACCCAGGCGCCCCTATATGTGTATTTTTACCTAACATTACATCTTCAGGTAACATTTACTATATAAAGCAAATTCAACCTTTAATTTTAGCTGTTTGTTAAGAGCATACCCTTTCCTCCAATTTTATTGAGATATAATTGACTACAGCACTAGGTAAGTTTTCGGTGTACAGCAGAATGATTTGACTTACATGTATTGTGATATTATTTCCACAATACAGAGCATGCTTCTTATATCACGTGGGCATGATGGTGCTACCGGGACTGCAGTTCTTCTGTGCGGCTACTAACTTGAAAAGTCAACTTCATATTGGCCACGATTTATTCTTCTATAAGTTGTTTCTTTTTTTTTTTTTTTTTTAAGATTTTATTTATTTGACAGAGAGAAACACAGCCAGAGAGGGAGCACAAGCAGCGGGCGGGAGAGAGGGAGAAGCAGGCTTCCCGCCGAGCAGGGAGCCCGATGTGGGACTCGATCCCGGGTCTCCGGGATCATGACCTGAGCCGAAGGCAGTCGCTTAACCAACTGAGCCACCCAGGCGCCCCTATAAGTTGTTTCATTATAAATAAATCATGATGTGTTTACATATTGTTATAAATGAATTGACTTGCTAGTTTAATTGTGTTTGTTTGTTTGTTTGTCTTCTAGTTTGCCAGAGTTTGGATACCTGATCCTGAGGAAGTTTGGAAGTCAGCAGAGCTGCTCAAAGATTATAAGCCAGGAGATAAAGTTCTCCTGCTTCACCTTGAGGAAGGAAAGGTAAAAACTTTGCTTTTATTTGTTGTCATTGGCATAAAGTGAAGTGAGTTGCTTTGACGTATCTGACTTGAGTGGGAAGTTAAATTTTGAATTAATCTAATATTTTCACTTACTAAATTAAAAAGACATAGCCAACTCAGTTTCCTATGTCAATGGGTTAATGAAAATGGCAGAACTTTAAAAATCCAGTATTTTGTTCTGTGAATTTATTACGATTAGCTTTAGATTCACTTCTGATCCTCCCCAAGATGTGCCTGATCATTTTGCTTAGGCGAGTGTTAATTTCCTGGTAACTAAGAGAACATTGCTTAAGGAGCCAGTCTGAGATCTGATCTGATATTTACAGGACCTAGTCATTCGAAAAATGTTTACCGACAAACTATTATGTATAAAGCAGTTTACCAGCAACCAGAAAAACATAAAAAACTAATTAGGTCTGTATACTTTCCTGTCTGCATTCATTGCGTTTCCTCTATACATTCCTGGCTTAGTTCTACCTGTTGGACCTCTCCACGGCATTAGACAAGGTGTGTCACTGTCTTTTTAAAAGCCTCTGCGACATGAATTTTCTTTAAATGACTTACAGTCTAGCCAGGGAAACAAGATATAAATACAAGAAAAGTTACATTAAGCATAGGATCTAAAGAGTAGTTCAACACCACAATGTTACAGATGTCAAAAGGTTATGATGAACTGTTACCAAATGAGTAGAACTCTCCTGAGAGTTAGCATGCATTGAACACTTTCTATGTGCCGGGTGTAGTTCTACGTGTTTGATTTGCTGTAACTCATTTAATCCTCACAACAATCCTATGAAGTGGGGTTGTTGTTATTACCACTTTATGGGTAAAGAAACTAGGGCTACGTGTTTGATTTGCTGTAACTCATTTAATCCTCACAACAATCCTATGAAGTGGGGTTGTTGTTATTACCACTTTATGGGTAAAGAAACTAGGGCTACGTGTTTGATTTGCTGTAACTCATTTGAACCTCACAACAATCCTATGAAGTGGGGTTGTTGTTATTACCACTTTATGGGTAAAGAAACTAGGGCTCAGAGGGATTGTTTAAGATTATACAGGTATTAAGGGATGAAGCTGGGATTTTAAGCCAGAAAATGTGTCTTCATGATTTGTGCTCATAACCACTCTATGTCGTTAGATAGTAATGACTTTAGGATGCCTACAAGGGAAATTTCATTATGTGCTGCTTTGTCAGGGAAGGAGTAGAGGAGGAAGAAAGATTTTAACTGAACCTTAAAGGTAGATAGAATTTGGATTGACAAGGAAAGGAGGGTAGACCCTGTGAGGATTGGAATGTATTGTGGTGATACTGAGTATAACAAGGTGATTGGAGCAGAGATTTAGAAAGATGTATTTCTAGTTCTAAGCTCACATATTAAAGTATCTACTATATAGCATGTTAAGAAGTGGCAAAAGGTATCCTCGACATCAGTGTTAGGTAAGAGAAATAGCTATATTTTTGAATGGTATGGCATATGATATAATAAGTAAAAACAAGGAACAAAAGTAGAACAGAGTGGGGAGTGGGCAGATGGGCTGGTGAAGGTAAAGGTCAGGGAGGAATGGTCTGAAGAACGAATAGAGGAGGGGAAGTGCATTTCAGGGATCCAGAAAAGCCCATGCAAAGACTGGGAGGTATGTACAATAATGTGGTTTTAGGGAACTATACAAGTTCCATGTTGTTAGGATATGAAGTCAGCGTACAGGACTGGCAAGAGGATGGGGCTGGAAAGCACATTGCAGAGAGCCGGTGATCATCCTAAAACTCCTGGGCTTCAAGTGATATGTGATGGGGAGGGATTGTCGTATTTTTAAGCAGGAAAAGGATGCTTTCCTCATTGGTGGCCTCAGGGAAGATGAATTTCAAGAGAGCAAAACAGAGGCAGGTTTAATTGGGAAGAAGGCAGGGAAGAATAAGGCCAGATTAGGGGAGGGACCTGAATGCCAAATATAAAGAATTAATTTATTCAACTACTCTTTGTTTTTGGCTCAGCATTAGGCAATGTGAGCTATATTTTCTGAGGTTCATTGTCTCAACAACCCTGTAGGTTGGTAGGTAATAGAACTATTTTCCAAATAAGGAAGCCACTGCTCAGAGACATTACCTAGTTCTGCCTGAGATTGCATAGCCAGAAGTGACCTTTGTGAACTGCGGGGATCAGTGCAAGGACATTACATCCATAATAAACAGGCCGGGAGAGGTCAAGGGACAGATGGTAAATTCCTCTCCATTTAGCATAATTCATTCCAACCTCTTGAATATCCGACCTCCGTATATCTCTGCAATGTTAAGAAAAGTGGCTTTTTACAAAACCAGCTAGTCCTTCTCTACAATTACACTTCCTTTTTTTTTTCCTTTTTACTTGTAATATGTTATTTGCCCTTAATGCATCTTTGAGTGATAATTTGCATACTTGGCTTTGCCATAAAGCCATATTTCCTTGGTTTTAAAATGAGTAGTACTTCTTAAATTTGCAGGCCAACCACCTCATTAAAAAATCAGTTGAGGGGCGCCTGGGTGGCTCAGTGGGTTAAGCCTCTGCCTTCAGCTGAGGTCATGATGTCAGGGTCCTGGGATTGAGGCCCACATTGGGGCTCTCTGCTCAGCAGGGAGTCTGCTTCCTCCCCTCTCTCTGCCTGCCTCTCTGCCTACTTGTGATCTCTCTCTGTCAAATAAATAAATAAAAATCTTAAAAAAAATCAAATGAAAACTAACAACTGTCTTTCCAAAATGTAATACATGTATGTATATATATTTATACATATAGACATATACATATTTACACCTAATTTCAGGAAATCCTTGGACCTTTCAGGGTTCAGGGGTTCCCAGGTACTTACTACATGCCATGCATTGCCTCATCTAAATTTTTTTTAAAGACTTTATATATAGATATAGATATAGATATAGATATCTACATCTACCTATATATATATATATATATAGAGAGAGAGAGAGAGAGAGAGAGAGAGAGAGAGAGAGAAGGTTATTTAATGAAAGATTAAAAACCTCGGTTCAGGGTGTCTGGGTGGCTTAGTTGTTTAAGTATCCTACTCTTGATCTCAACTTGGGTCTTGATCTCAGGGTCATGAGTTCAATCCCAGCGTGGAGGTGACTTTTTTTTTTTTTTTAAGATTTTATTTATTTATTTGGCAGAGAGAGACGCAGCGAAAAAGGGAACACAAGCGGGGAGAGTGGGAGAGGGAGAAGCAGGCTTCCTGTCGAGCAGGGAGCCCCATGCGGGCCTGGGGATCGTGACCTGAGACAAAGGCAGTTGCTTAACGACTGGGCCACCCAGGTGATCTGCGTGGAGCCTACTTTAAAAAAAAAAAAAAAAAAATTAAAAACTCAAACTTCTGGTTCAGTAACTGGGTTAAAAATGTCTAAATTTGGGGTGCCTGGGTGGCTCAGTTGGTTCAGCGACTGCCTTCAGCTCAGGTCATGATCCCAGAGTCCCAGGATCGAGCCCCATATCGGGCTCCCTGCTCAGCAGGAAGCCTGCTTCTTCCTCTCTCACTCCCCTTGCTTGTGTCCCCTCTCTAACTGTGTTTCCCTGTGTCAAATAAATAAATAAATAATCTTTAAAAAAAAAGTCTAAATCTACCTCTGAAACCAATAATACATTATATGTTAATTAATTGAATTTAAATTTAAAAAATGGAAAAAATAAAAAATAAAAAATTTTTTATAAGTCTAAACTTCTCAAGCTATATTAGCAGAAATTCTTTTTTTCCTTTTTCTTTTTAGCAGAAATTCTTAATACAAGTTGATACATCTAGTGAAAAAGAAGACTTCCATTTCCACCAGTTTCTGTGGCTTTGGAAGGTGTCAGGAAAAGAATGCATTTAATAGCTGAGAAGCATATCAGGAATAGGAAGTAAGCAAAATGCATGGGCCTATTTTACTTTTATTTCCATGATTTATCCAGATCCTGTATTTTGTGCATTTTCAGGATTTGGAATATCGTCTAGATCCAAAGACCAAGGAACTGCCTCACTTGAGAAACCCTGACATACTTGTGGGTGAAAATGACCTCACAGCCCTCAGCTATCTTCATGAGCCAGCTGTGCTCCACAATCTCAGAGTCCGTTTTATTGACTCCAAACTTATTTATACATATTGCGGTAAGTGTGCCTTGCTGTCTGAGTGTCCCTTGAACTCTTTCCTCTGATGGACATAGCTGTGGAATTATTGTGCATGGGGAATGAAGGCTGCAGTTGGATTTCTTTCTAGACAGAGAATCATTAAAGAGTTATCAAAAAAGATTTACCATGTTCATTAGCTAGTTGCATTTTGTGCTAAATAAGCTCTTTTGTAAACTTATATAATTTGCTCAGAAAAAAAAAAATAACAAAACTGAACTGGGCCCATGTTTTAGTTTTTCTTCTTCCCAAGGAAGTCATTTGACAGATTCAGTGACCAGTTTGTGAGTTACTTTCATCTGGTACAAGGACTGCTACATGAGGAGTAGATGTTCAACGTGCAGGTTCAGGACGTTTAGTGTTCTCTTGTTCTCGGTGCAGGATGGGGGGCTGGCAGTAACTGTCCCTGCCTGATGTACTGGCCTGGGCCCAGGCTCGTTGCCCTGTGAGGGGCTGCTGACCCAGCTCAGGGGTCTTTCTCTTAGATGTTAAACACCATGTACTTTTGGTTTTTTTCTACTTTTCCTTCTTATGTTTCTCTATCATTTTTTCCTTAACCTTATTTTCTCTCTTGTCCCTGGCTCTTTTCTCTACTGACTTCTTATCTTTCTTTCCCTGATTACTCTCCTCTGGGCTCCGGTGTGGGATTGCATTCATTTTCTTCCAAGTCTATTTGCTAGGGTGGCCAACTGAGCACTCATTTCTTCCTTACTCCCCTGCTTGGACAGAGACAGCTATCTTCTCTTCTTAAAGGAATTTATACCTCTTATATCCTTGATACTCTTTTTCTTCCTTGTCTATGAACCAGATACTTCTGTTTCTCAATTTTTGTTTTTCCATTTGTCTTTTTCTTGAATGTATGTTACCTCCTCCGTGAAGCCTCCCCTGCCTGCCTTATCTAAATTATAAACCCTTACTCCCCTCCTTAGTTTCCATTTTCTTTCTCTGCTTAATTTTTCTCCTTTTTTCTTTCTACTATCTAACCTGTGATGTTTATTTTTTCTTATCTTGTTAATTGAATTTCCCACAAGAATACAAGCTTTGTCTTTTTTTGTTTACTGTTATAAACCTAGCACTCAGAAAAGACTTGAGACATACTTGGAGCTGAATAAATATTCATTGATTGAAGGACTTCCTTAAGTTAATATACACCTACTACAAACTTTAAAGAAATACAAAAACAGTATAAAAAGGAAAGTAATCATGTTTAATTCACTACTGAAAAATAACCAGTATTATGTTGATATATCCTATGTGTGTATGAGAGAAAGTGTAGATACGAAATTGAAATTAGTCTGTATATAGTTTTGATCATCTTTTGCTATGACATTTAATATTCTTTAAAAACATAATTTGTGAGGGTAGCGTAATAGTCTGTAATATAGATATAACAAAATATTTGGCTACTCTTTGTTATATATTTTGTTTGTTTCTGCTTTTCACTCTTGTGAATAATATTGTGATAAACATGTTTATGAAAAAAAAAACCTTTGCTTGAATGTCTGATTATTTCATTTGGAGAAATTTCTAGTAGCAAATTTTTTATTGAAATATGAAAATATTGGAAGTTCTTTTAACATTGCCACAGTTGTTATTTTTAATAGCTTAGACCAGTTTTTAAATGGGGTTTTAGTTAGCTCTAGGTATAATAGGCTCAGAGGCAAAGGCTATGATATATTTTAATCTTCAACAGTTTGTTAGTTCAAGATTAACTGAAATTGAAATTTGTGTGAACTGTGATTCTCACTTCACCAAGTTTATATGTCCATTAGTAGATCATTAACTCCTTCTCTTGCTTTTTTACCCCTTCCCCAGGTATAGTCCTAGTTGCTATAAATCCTTATGAACAGCTACCTATTTATGGAGAAGATATTATTAATGCATATAGTGGCCAGAACATGGGCGACATGGACCCACACATCTTTGCAGTAGCTGAAGAAGCTTACAAGCAAATGGCCAGGTTGGTGAAAACTCTGTTTATTTTTTCATGACTCTTGTTGATGTGATCATCTCTTCTTTGCTGAGTCACAGATATTTTAAAATATAGTGAAGAGCAGCTAGTAAATTATTAAGAAATAAGCAGCCTTGACTATTCCAGATGGTCATTATATATAATGCATTATTAGTAAAATAACCTCATATCTATGAAAGGACATACAGTTTTTAAAAACTGCCTTTGGAATCTCCCCCTGCTGCTGTGACTCTCGAGGACAGATGTTATGTTTACAGAGGATAGGATCAAGGGTTGGTGGTGGTAAGCCGCGTGCCCACTGTCCTTCAGCTAATGAGTGGTAGCCTAGAAATAAAAGGCCTAAGAAGAAGAAAAAAATCCGTAACTTAGAAAATTAAATATCAAGGAAACTGTGAATTTAATTTTACTCTTATGTTCTAGAGACTAGTGATCCTGAACGGCATCAGTAAAATGTCTTTAATATTAACTATGGAAGCCTAACATTTTGAGAGTAGAAAACCAGAGGAAAAAAGATACTTTCAAGACTAGATTGTGCTCTTAATAATCTAATAGAATGCAAATCAAAACTATGGATGTATAGAATGGTATACATTTAACTCATTTCTCCAGTCTTCAAGTAAGAACCAGCATATTATAAATATGCTGTGGGAAACCCTCAAGCAATTTATGAAGTAGAGAGAAAAATAATGCTGCAGAGGTTTTATTTGCTCCTTTCTAACCAAGGAGAGTGTTTGTACATAATTAGGTTAGCATCTGACAGAGCTTTAGAATTATTTCATTGCCAGAGTCCATAGAAGACATTATGCCCTTTTATTGATAAAATATTATTCTTCTAATAATCACTAACAGTTATTAAGTACTCTTTCTGTGCAAGATACTGTTTAATTGCCTTTCATTTTGTTAAGTAATTTTATCCTCGTAGCAACCTTTTGAGGTTGGTATTATTATTTTTTTTTTTTTTAAAGATTTTATTTATTTGACAGAGAGAAACACAGCCAGAGAGGGAACACAAGCAGGGGGAGGGAGAGAGGGAGAAGCAGGCTTCCTGCCGAGCAGGGAGCCCGATGTGGGACTCGATTCCGGGTCTCCAGGATCATGCCCTGAGCCGAAGGCAGTCTCTTAACCAACTGAGCCACCCAGGCGTCCCTGAGGTTGGTATTATTAATCTTCATTTTACAAATGAGAAAACTTAAGCACTAAGAAGTTATTTAACTTTACTAAGGCCACATAACTAGAAGGACTAGCTTTCAAGTTCCATTAGCCTAACACTATGAAATATTATTATATTAAATATAAAATGACTTAGTTTTGTACAACATAGCATGCTATATTATAGCAGATTCTGTTATAAAATGGAAATGAGTGTCAAAAGTGTAAGAGAGGTTACCTTTTTTTTTTAAGGATTTATTTGTTTGAGAGAGAGAGTGTGTGCATGCGAGTGGTAGGGAGGGGCAAAGGCAGAGAATCTTGAAGCGGGCCCCATCCCCTGCTGAGCTCTGGGAGGGGGGTTGCTCAGTCTCACAACCCATGGGATCATGTCCTGAACCAAACTGAGAGTCGGCCACTCAAATGACTGAGCCTCTCAGGTGCCCCAGAAATCTTATTTTTTTTAGCTTTCAAATTGCATCTATCAGCACATTTTTTTCCCTAAAATGAGAAAAGCCCACCAAAATTTGACTTGTTGTATAGCCCTAGAGCATTCAATAAAATGTTAGCACCATGCAAGTACAGCCAGAGAACTACTGGGCCGAGAGGGAATTACATGGAATGCAAGGACCTAAAAACTGTCTCCAAAAAATGTTATACTGCTCCTAGAGAATGATATGACTTCTTTGAAAAACTAATTTTAAATATGAAAGTTTGGTTCTTAGCATTTTTGTGATAGGAAATCCAAGAATAGTGTTAGATTTATATAAGTATTTCTGTCTTTTCAACCCTGGATTTACTCTGGTTTCCTAACTCCTCCTCATCCCCGACCCCTCATTATTCCCCCATGACTCAGCCAGTCAGTGTGATTACTGCAGGTTTGCTTGTTTCTTTTCCCTTTGCTCAGTTTTGTTTTGTAGCCAGTTTTAAAATATACTTCAATCAGTCACGATAAGTCCACCATTTATATGAGTCAATCTGTATACATGAAATGTGCTGCCACAGCTAAACAGACCAAGTCTCTTAGGCATACAGTGGGACGTAGATACTGTAGGATCCTTTCTTGTCCTCTTTTCCTTACTGAGTGGAGATGAGCTGTATTTACCAGCTGTGAAAGGGCCTGGTAGTCATAGAGGCCCTTTACAACTTCAGGGACGGTATTAGCTACTCATTCAGTAGACCTTTACCAAACACCATCCAGACACTCTCCTGGGCCTGGAGGACATAACAGCAGAAAAGTGAGACAAATTAGACACAAATTCTTACCCTCATGAAGCGAGGCTTGATAAACAATAAAAGTAAATACGATACAATTTGTCACATATTAATAAGTGCTTTTCTGGAAAATAAGTTAGAAAAGTAGATAAAGAATGTTGGATGGGGGTGCTGGAGTGGCTTGGAGGATTAAGCCTCTGCCTTCAGCTCAAGGTCATGATCTCAGGGTCCTGGGATCAAGGCCAGCATCGGGCTCTCTGCTCAGCAGGGAGCCTGCTTCCTCCTCTCTCTCTGCCTGCCTCTCTGCCTACTTGTGATCTCTCTCTGTGTCAAATAAATAAATACAATCTTGAAAAAAAAAAAAAAGAATGTTGGGTGGGCCAAAGGGCATATGCACTAGGCTCAGGGTAAGCCTCCTTGTAAAGCTGCCTTTTTTCTTTCAACTTAAAAAAAAAATCTTAAACTCAAAGAAAGTTTGGAAAAATAGTGCACAGAGGTACCATATACCCATATCCAGTCTCCCCAAATATTAGCAGTTTACATAGCCATAGTAAATAATTGAAACCAGGAAATTCACATTGATATAATACTACTAAGTAATCTGAAAGTCTTGTTGACATTCATCATTTCCCCTCTGATGTTCTTTTTCTGGTCTAGGATTTAATCTACTATTATACATTGCACTTAGTTCTGTCTCTTTAGGCTCCTCCTATCTAGGACCATCTGTTAGTCCTATTTCCTTTCTTGACTTTGACACTTTGGAAGGATGCTAGCCAGCTATTTTGTTGATCTTGAGGACATAGCAGTAGAAAAATTAGGCAAGACAGATGCAAAAATCCTACCCCTCCTGAAAGTTTAAGGTTTTTTCCTGATTAGATCAAGGCTAGCCATGCATTTGGGGCAGGAACCTCACAGAAGTAGTGTGTCCTTCATCATATAGAGGAGACACGAGATGTCAGTTACTAGGGATAAGTTTGATCGCTTGGTTATGGAGGTTAGCTACCAGATTTCTCTACTATAATTACTATTTAAAATTTTGAAGTTAGTATATTATGGGAAAAATACTTCGGGATTGCAAATATCCTGGTTCTCATCATACTTTCACTTCACTAATTTTAACATCCATTGATGATTTTTACCACTAACAGTTATTACTGTGGTGTTTCTTGAATGGTCATTTGCTATCTCCATCATTCCTTGTTCAGATATGAATAGGAATTCTGCTCTAAGGAAGAGCTATTCCTTCCCTCCATTTATTTAGTATTTATTTTTTATTGGTATCAATATAGACTCATGGATCTTTATTTTATTCTGTGGATCATTCTCCATTACTATCATTATTTATTTTGTTCAAACTCTCTCACATTTGGCCCTTGGGAGCTCTTTCAAGTGTCCTTTCAACAGTCCTCCATTATTTTTTTATTATTTCCTTAGTGTCTAGCACCACATGGCTTATTTTCTAATTTGCATGCCCCAATCCTGGAATTAGCTATTTCTTCAAGGAGCCCTGGTTCCTTTTTTGGGGGAACATATATGTAGAAACCAAGATCTGTCTGTTAGGTAAGCTCATTACAACTGGGGCATCATCTTTAAGCCCAGTCCACAGGGCTAGGAAATACATGTTTCCCTGTAACCTTATAGCAGAATGTGTTTTTGTAGTTTTAAAATCTCGCCACACTGACAGGTGAGAAATGGTATACCAGTTTTGTTTTGATTTGCCTTTCTCTAAATATGACTACGGTTGCACATCTTTACACACACACACACACACACACACACACACACTCATCTATGTCTATTTTTATGTCTCTCTATATATTAAAAAAACAGGAGTTCATATTGATACATCCAATTCCAATTCGACATCACAGTTTTAATTTTTCTCTTTTTCCTTCTTTGACTCACTTCTTTGGTCTTGAGAAACCTGGCTCTTATTATCCACAATATATTTGCTTCTTTGCTGAATGCTAGAATCCACAAAAAGTAGTTTCAGAAATATTAACTTACCCCTGTAAAAAGCAAATTTTCCACTCAAGTATAATATTTTTGTCCAGTTCATTTTGTCTTTAGCTTTTACAGAATATAGTTAAAGTTCTGATTTCCAAAGTTACTTAGGTGAGTTCCTATCTTACGCACTTTATTAGTTTATTCAGTCCCTCTCCCATATATGGTCGTTTAGATTGTTTTCAGCATTCTGCAATATAAACTATGCTATAATGAATAACCTTGTGTAAATGTTTTTCTGTATCTTTAGAAATGTAGCTTCAGATAAGTTGCTAAAAGTGGCATTGCTCGGTCAAAAGCTAGGTGTGATGTAGTTTTGTATGTATTGTCAGTTTCCTTTTTTTTTTTTTTTTTTTTTAAGATTTTGTTTATTTGACAGAGAAAATCACAGTGAGAGAGGGAACACAAGCAGGGGGAATGAGAGAGGGAGAAGCAGGCTTCCTGCCAAGCAGGGAGCCTGATGTGGGACTTGATCCCCGGTCTCCAGGATCATGACCTGAGCCGAAGGCAGTCGCTTAACCAACTGAGCCACCCAGGCGCCCCTGTCAGCTTCCTTCTAGAAGAGTTGTACTGGTTTGTATTTCTGCCAAAAATATTCAAGAGTCCCTGCTTCCCTGTAGCTCATCAACAAAAAGTGTGTAGTCTTTCTTTTTAGTTCTTCTCTAAAGCAGTGATATCTCAATGTTGTTTTCATCTGTATTTCTTTAAATATGAGTGAGTTTGAACATCTTTTTATATGTTTAAGAGTCATTTTATTAATGTATTTGTTTCTTTGTTTATGTAGTAGAACTGTCCGTGTCTTGTTAATTTTTCTATTGTGTTTTTAGTTCTTTAATCCTCAGTTTTAAGAGTATAAAAAAATATGTTAGGGAGGGATCTGGGTGACTCAGTCATTAAGTGTCTGCCTTCAGCTCAGGTCATGATACCAGGGTCCTGGGATCGAGCCCAGCATTGGGCTCCCTGCTCAGCAGGTAGCCTGCTTCTTCCTCCCCCTCTCTCCCTGCTTGTGTTCCCTCTCTTGCTGTCTCTCTGTCAAATAAAATAAAATCTTTAAAAAAAACTGTGTTAGGGATACTAGTCCTTTGCCTGTGTTATATATTCAAATACCACCCACCTCATTTGTAAGTTTCTTCTAATTTTGTTTATCCTGTTCTTTTCCCATGCAAAATAATGTCTTTTTTTTAATTACCCTGGATTTTGAGTCCTTGTTAATAACCTTGCCCTATACCAGGATAAAAGAGAAATTCATACATGTTTTCTTCTAGTCTTTGTATTGTTTTATAATGTACCTTTAGGTCCCTGATTCCATTGAAGTTTATTCTTTTGTATGATATGAGATATGGATCTAAATTTATCTTTTTCCCAAATGGATACCTAGTTATCCCAGCATCACTTATTAAGAAACCCATTTTGGGGGCACCTGGGTGGCTCAGGTGGTTAAGCAACTGCCTTCGGCTCAAGTTATGATCCCCGAAACCCGGGATCGAGTCCCACATCGGGCTCCCTGCTCGGCGGGAAGCCTGCTTCTCCCTCTCTCACTCCCCCTGCTTGTGTTCCCTCTCTGGCTGTGTTTCTCTCTGTCAAATAAATAAAATCTTTAAACAAACAAACAAACAAACAAACAAATAAATAAAATCTTAAAAAAAAAAAGAAAGAAAGAAACCCATTTGCTCCAGTTCTTTCAGATGCCATTTAGCATATTCTAGGTTTTCTCATGTTTTTGGGTCAAATTCTTGTCTCTGTTCTTTTCACCTCCCTTTATCTATTTGTGTCCCAGTGCCACAGTTTTAATTAATGGCTCTGTAGTGCTTTTTTTAAAGTAGGCTCCAGGCCTAGCTGGAGCCCCCTGTAGGGCTTGAACTCATGACCCTGAAATCAAAACCTGAGCTGAAGTCAAGAATCAGACACTGAATCAACTGTTGCTCTTCCTAGTGGAGAGCACAGTGTGGTAAGGAGCTGCATCGCAGAGCAGAAGGAGCATGGCGTAGACTTTCTTCTTGGAAACCAGGAGATGTCGTATGTGATGTCATTCGTAGAGCTCTGCTCTAACCTTGGATAAGCCATCTAACTGATAGTAAATATTACTATTTCCGTAACAAGGAAAAATAATACCCGTCGTGCATACTTCAAAGGTGAAAATTATACTAGATGAGGCACATAAAAGCACTGTGAATAGCATAACATAGAGACTGACAGAATCACTATATTGTACACCTGAAACTAATGCAACATTGTAGGTCAACTATACTTCAATAAAATTTTAAAAAATACACTGTTTTAAAAATGCTAAGTATTTAAATATAGGCTGTTACTGTCATCACAGTCTTCATCATTATGGAGTCTTTCGTCTCCGTTCTCGTCTCATCCACTTGAGCCTCTCATCTGGTTTATTACTTTTGCCTGCTTCCTGCCAGGCCTTTTCCGAGGATGGCTCCTTCTTTCATATGGCTGGGCAGTCTCTGCATGCACCACCCTCCTGTTGCTCATTGCCTGAGGGCTGTGGCCTACAGTGACTCGGCTGCCCTGTGGTACCAAGTATCCCATTTATAGACCTGAAGGTAAAAGTGCTACTTGATGAGGAATTTTATGTATGATACATAAAGGTGGACTGACTTACATTAATAAATGGCCCCCGTGTTTGGATGCCTGCTCTTTGCAGCGTTGGTGTCAGGCGTGTTACCTCTAATCTTCATTATATCCCTGGGAGCAGGCTCCTAACCCCTGCTTTACGAGGTGAGGAAACTGAGGAAAATAACTTGTTCAGGCCATCATGCTAATAAATAGCATCTGGGAGCTGAGATATGGTTCTCACCTCGAGACTCCAAAGCTTTTCTTCTTTGTCATTTCATTATGTCACTTTCAACTACACTCTTCTATTCCAGCACATCTATCCCCTCAAACTAACATTGCATACTTGTATTTATGCACATTTTATTGAGTGTAGAATATCCTCTCTGTGCTTGTTTATCTGCCAGATTTTTATTTATTTTTTATTATCCCACTAGGTTTTACTTTGAGACTCAGCGCCCGGTATATGATCGCTCTTCAGCATTCTTTAAATGTGAATTTGGCACTTAGTGGGTACTAGCTAACCCATAAGGTTGTGGAAGGAATAAAATACAGGAAATATAAATCTATAAAGGTTATAAACATATATAACTGGGTATTTCTGTTATGGCGTCTTTATATTAATCTTCTAAGCTCTGTAGGGATGGAACAGAGAAGTAGTTTGACCTGAGAGGATCTTAGAGCCATCTGAATGGTTTCTTAGTAGGAATTGATTGGCCTTAGCATGTATCTCTAGGGAACACTTTATTTCCTGAATAGTCTCTCTGCCTCTCTAAACCACAGCTTTCACTGGTCTGCCTACATATTTTTTAAAAGAAATTTTTAACTTCAAAAATAATATGAAATATTGTCATTGTAGACTCGTTGTCTGATGTCACCTTTAGAAGTTAAATCTTTTCTTCTTGAATGGGTGGCGTTAGAGAGTATAATGCTAATTGAAATAAGTCAGAGAAAGACAGTTGCCATATGCTTTCACTCATATGTAGAATTTAAGAAACAAATAAGCAAAAGGGAAAAAAATAAGAGAGAGAGAGCGACAAAGCAAGACACAGACTCTATAGAGAACAAAGTGATGGTTACCAGAGGGGAGGTAGGTCAGAGGTTAGGTGAAACAGGTGATGGGGATGGAGGAGGGCACTTGTGATGAACACCGGCTGATAGTATGGAAGTGTTGAATCACTATATCATACAGCTGAAGCTAATATAACACTTGGGTTACCTAACTGGAATTAAAATAAAAACTTAAAAAAAATCTTTTTGAGATTTGCCAGAAGCGGAAATCATGAAAACGCAAAGCATAGCAGCTTGATTTCGATGAGTGATAATGATGTAGAAAAGTTTAACACCTCTTAGAGAAGGATTAGAGTCTCAAGTGAAGCCACATCTTTAAGTCATCATAGTAAAAAACGCAGCTGTGGAAGAAAGCCTTACATCACATGAACTTAATATTTTCTCTTTTTAACAAGGGCTCAAGTAAGAGAGAAACAATTAGATTGATTACCTGCCAAAAAGTAAAAGTCTGCATTTTGTTTCATGCACACATATTCACTTATAAGCTAAATATTAGATGTAGGTGCTTGTACACTTAACTAAGGTAAATGACAACACCCAGTGGTTATCAGAGAGTCAGTGTCAACATGGGTGGAAATATTAAATTGTATACCCTGTGAGTCAGGTCGTAGCTTGGCATTACTTAGTTTAGTCATGAATGATCAGAATGTGAATGAAAAGTATGCTCATTCAATTCACAGAGAACAAGTTAATGGTCTTAGAAGGTATTAATAGTATTCAGTATGACCATGATAAACTAGAGATGACATTTTTTAAAGGATAGATTTCAGAAGGAAAATCTATAAAAGAATACACGTAATACAAAATGAAAACTGAGTAGGTATAAGAAAAGGCTGGACAGACCAATCAGATACAGATGGACTGAATAGAAGTACTGATGACCAAAGAAGGAAAATGAACTGAAGTGTAACTCTTGTCTTTCATCAACCCAGAGCAGATATTCTGTTCTTGAATAAACTTTTCGTGAAGTTTCAGGATGCCTCTACATAATTTCATTTCCATTGCATTCTTCCCATACAACCTAGTTTTCTGCTGATCATCATGTAAAAGTCAATGAAAGCACCTTTTTAAGAAAGCATTTCCTGACATCCCCTCTTCTCATCTCCCACCATTTCCATCCTGGGTAATATCCTGGGTAGACCTCCTTGTTAAAATGGAGTGAAGTAATTGCTTCATTTAACTATATTTTCAGTCTCTGTCAGTAGTCATTGGCCCCAGAGTCTTTTATCTTCATTAAATGATTGGCACATTGTGACTGCTTGCTCATTACAAGTTTGTTAAATAAATGAACGAAGCAGTATTTTTAGGTGGGGGCATTTAGTTCACATTAGAGCGTCTGGAACCACCACTGATAAAGCAGGTCAGAAGAGCTGACCTCCAAAGGCAGTCGGTATCCAGGTATTTAGGATTACTCTAGAGGCTCTTGAGAGAACTGGCCAAGCCAGAAATCATAAATCTTTGCTTCATGTGTCCTTAAGACAGTCCAGATTGATCTGACTTTGATGGAGAGTGGAGAATCTCTGTTCTTTTTTTTTTTTTTTTTTAAAGATTTTATTTATTTGACAGAGAGAAACACAGCTAGAGAGGGAACACAAGCAGGGGGAGTGAGAGAGGGAGAAGCAGGCTTCCTGCCAAGCGGGAAGCCCTATGTGGGACTCGATCCCGGGTCTCCGGAATCATGACCTGAGCCGAAGGCAGTTACTTAACCAACTGAGCCACCCAGGTGCCCCGAGAATCTCTGTTCTTTAATGTGTTTTTTTTCAGGGTTTTGAAGTGATATTTACCTCCCAAAAGTAGAATATTCTTTCTTGTAATAAAAGAACAAGAACACTTGAAGGATTATAATACTGGCTGATACGATACGCAAAATCTCAAAGAACAATACATTTTTATTTATATATATAACCACACAAAGCTTACAGCTCAAATGAATAGAAGAGGGTAGACTCTGGTATTCACCTTGATTCGTAAGATTTTTTTAAATTTTAATTTTTTAAATTCAAGTATAATTAACATACAGTGTTAGATTATAAGTTTACAATATAACGATCCAACAATTCTTCATTTTACTCAGTGCTCATCATGGCAAGTGGCTCCTAATCCCCTTCACTTATTTTACCCTTCCCCCCACCTTGCCTCTGGTAACCACCAGTTCTCTGTATTTAAAAGTCTATTTTCCTGTTTGTCTTTTTTCCTTTTGTTTCTTAAAATCCACATGTGAATGAAATCATTGTATTTGTCTTTCTCTGATTGACTTACTTCACTTAGCATTATGCCTTCTAGGTCCATCCATATTGTTGCAAATGGCAAGATCTCATTCTTTTTTATGGCCAAAAAACAGCATCATTGTGTAGATATACCATATTTTTATTCATTCATCTGTAGGTGGACATTTGGGTTGGTTCCATATCTTGGCTATTATAAATAATGCTACAGTAAACATAGGGGGGAATCTCTTCACTCTCCCTCCTCTCTCTTCAAATTAGGTTTGTTTTTTTTTTTTTAATTTTCTTTGGCTAAATACCCAGTGGTGGAATTCTATTTTAACTTTTTGAGAAAAGTCCATACTGTGTTCTGCAGTGGCTGTAGCAGCCTGCAGTTCCATCAACAGTCACAAAGGTTCTTTTCCTCCATATCTTTGCCAACAGTTATTTTTTGTGTTTTTGATTTTAGCTGTTCTGACAGGTATGAGGTGATACCTCATTTTAGTTTGGATTTACATTTCCCTGATGATGAGTGATGATCAACATCTTTTCATGTGTCTGTTCACCATCTGGATGTCTTCTTTGAGGAAAAGTCGATTCATGGCTTCTGCCCATTTTAAAATTGGTTTATTTGGGGGGTTTTTGGTGTTGAGTTGTATAAGTTTCTCAAATAGCTTTGATATTAATCCCTTCTTGGATATATCATTTGCAAATCTCTTCAGTGGGCTGTCTTTTTTGTTTAATGTGGAAAAACTTTTAATTTTGATAAATAAAAATAGCTTAATTTTGCTTTTTTTCCCCTGCCAAAGGAGACATATTTAGAAAAATGTTTTTACAGCTGATGTCAAAGGGATTATTGCCTATGTTTTCTTCTAGGAATTTTATGTTTTCAGGTCTCACATTTAGGTCTTTAATCCATTTTAGGTTTATTTTTGTGAAGGAGATAAGCAAAGTGTGAACCATAAAATTTTTATCCCTGATATTTTTGTCTGTTTTCTCCTCATCTCTATCATACCCTTCTTTTTTTCCTTTTGTATGTCTTTATTTTCTGTTATGCTTCTCTCTTCTCTGTTTTTGCTTCTACCTATCTCTGCTCTTATTCTCTCTTTTTGGCATTTCTTCCTATGGCCACTTAGAACTGAAAAACATTTTAATATTGTACCTATTTACCTATTTTATAAAGATTTCTACTTCCTGCATTTAATTTAAAAAAGTGAATTGATTATTTTATATTTTTACTCTTTGTAGCCATTTATTGATTTTGGTCATCTCAAATTCAGGGGTCCTCCAGAGAAGAAATGTTGCCTATAAATGTGGCCACTGAAGACCATCTGAGTATCTGTAGGCCTGTCCTTTTCTAATTGTCCTTGGTCCCAAGAGTTTACCCTGGCTTAGATTGCAAGCTGTAGTCCATTCAACATCTGAAAAACAACTCCAGCATTAGACTTTGAGATTATAGTACTTAATTAATTTATTTTTACAATTTATTTATTTGAGAGAGCACAATCAAAGAATGGGCAGAGGGAGAAGCAGATTCCCTGCTGAGCAGGGAGCCCAATGCCGGGCTCCATCCCGGGACTCTGAGATCATGACCTGAACCAAAGGCAGATGCTCAACTGACTGAGTCCACCCAGGTCCCCAGATTATAGTACCTTAGAATTTGAGAAGGACTTTGGTACTCTTTAACCTTAAAGATGAGAAAACTGTGAACTAGAGAGATCATGCAATTGCTCAAAGCTGTGTAGCTGGTAAATGACCGATCCAGGGTTAGAGCCTTGATGCAGAGGAGCTTTATGCAATGGTAGAGCAGTGCTTATTTATGTATTAGAATGCTCTACTAAGCTTGGGGAAAAAGGGAAGACTGCCAAAAAGTCAGGGAAATATAAAAATAATAGTAATAATAAAGTCCCTTAAAAGATTTAAAAACTGTTGATCATATGGATCTAGGATCCTAAGTCCTGGAAAGAAAATGTATATGGCATGTGCTTAATATCAGTGTACATATGTACATAGTGGCACAAATCTCTGATTTGTTTGAACAATCCTTGATCTTATTGCCTTTAATATTTTTCTTCTTCCCTATTTTATAGGAAAGAGCTATAGGAATTTTTAGATTTTTTTCATATAACATTTTGATATTAAGACTGGAAATAACCTTTCAAAGACGGTGCAGTTTAAATAGCAGTTCCCATTAACATTTTCATCAGATAGTGGAAACCTCCCCACCTGGTCTGCTGTTGGGACTAGTGGTGTCACACAGGGTGTAGTGACAGCTGATCATGCAGAAATTGGGAGGAGATCATTTTTCTAATCATATTGTAGAAGGGAATCCAAAAACTGTTGATGCTGTAACTTGATTAATGTATAGAAAAAGGGGGAATCCTGAGGATGTTTTAAATGATTAAAAGAAAGGACTGTTCTATTAGATGATTTATGTTTTGCTCAGCTGTGGATGAACAGAGGAAATAAGAGTGTTCAGTTCTGTCTAGAAATTCAAATAAAAAGAAAATGAGATGATGAGTATGAGGTTCAATGATGTTTCCTAGAAAGAGTGTTTATGTGCAAGCTTGTACTATAAAATAAAATTTAAGCATTCCTTAGTGTGTCAACTACGTCCTCCTGATTTTCCCTGCAACATGGGAGTCGGGATGTCAGGAACAGGTTGCTATACTCCCACTGTATTTTTCAAGGTCTATAAAACAAGACAGTGACTGATTTTTCAAAGGAAAAAGAAACCTTTCCTTGGAAAAGTCCTGAATTTCTACCTAGGAAATTTATTGCCAACTACTGTGGATTTTTCTTCCTTGGTGTCTCTCTCTCTCTCTCTCTCTCTTTTTTTTTTTTTTAAAGATTTTTTATTTATTTATTTGACAGAGAGACATCACAGGCAGGCAGAGAGGCAGGCAGAGAGAGAGAAGGAAGCAGGCTCCCTGCTGAGCAGAGAGCTTAATGTGGGCCTCGATCACAGGACCCTGAGATCATGACCTGAGCTGAAGGCAGAGGCTTTAACCCACTGAGCCACCCAGGCGCCCTTCCTTGGTATCTCTTAAAGCTCTCTACCTCTCTCCATCAGGACAGCCATAACCTTTATTCAGAGTTTTATAATTTTTCATCTGAACTCTCACCATCACACTCCACATAGCTGCCAGAGTGATTTTTATTAGTTGGATTGTTTTGTTTTCTGTTTAATGGCACTCCATTCCCTATAAGTAGACTTCAGATTCCTTAATATCTCACATGAGAATTTTGTGGTCAGCTTCTTGGTCATCTCTCCAACCTTAGCCATCATTACTCTCTATTCCAGCCAAACTGAATTATTTGCTCTTTCCTAACTTCTCATGCATCCGAGCTTTCATTAATCTTATCCCCTTTCCCTGGAATATTTGCTTTCTAACTTCTGCATCCCTTGCTTACTTTTTCCTAGTTATCTTTCTAGACCTTGTTCCGGTATCTTCTTTGGGAACCCTTTCCTGATCACCTCTTCCTCCTTTCAGTGTCCCATCACATGTATTATAATCTCAAATTAGAGTCACTCTTTCCTGTTAGACCATTAACCACTTCAGGCCACAAATCACAGCTTATTTTATTTGTATTCCTCGTGTTTAGCACAATGTTTGGCATGTAGTAGGTATTTGATAAATATCTGTTGGATAAATAAGTCTCTTTTAAAAGATAAAAAGATCATCTTCTGTAGTGGAATAACTCCCCCATTTTGTGGCCTTATAGGATAATTCCACTAAAAACCTTTGAAGTCATCCTGATCCAGTCCTTTTGTAAATTAAGGGCACCTTTATGTTCTTGTTCAGTTATTTTGATGAAAAGTTAATTGCTGGTTCCATCTCAGGAAGTAGGAGTTTTCTACTTCTATCCTAGTAGAAATCGTCATCCAAGCAGAGAGATTTAGGGGCACCTGGGTGACTCAGTTGGTTAAGCATTTGCCTTTGGCTCAGGTCATGATCCCAGGTTCCTGGAACAAGGAGTTGAGCCCTGAGCAGGGAGCCCATTTCTTCCTCTGCCCCTGTCTTGTGCTTGTTCTGTCTCTCTGTGTTCTTTCTCTCAAATAAATAAAGTCTTCAGGGACGCCTGGGTGGCTCAGTTGGTTAAGCAACTGCCTTCGGCTCAGGTCATGATCTCAGAGACCCGGGATCAAGCCCCACATCAAGCTCCCTGCTCGGCAGGAAGCCTGCTTTTCCCTCTCTCACTCCCCCTGCTTGTGTTCCCTCTCTGGCTGTGTTTCTCTCTGTCAAATAAATAAATAAAATCTTTAAAAAAATAAAATAAAATCTTCAAAAAAAAAGCGGAAAGATTTATTCTTAGACTACATTGCTCATTGAAGTTCTATTTACTTATAAGCAATACACATTTATTGAACATTTGTGATGTGTTGGGCTCTGTACTCGGTGCTGGATATTAAAGATAAAGATGATTTAGGTGTTTATCCTCAAAGAAATGATAGTCTTTGTGAACAAGTGTATCACTTAGAGTTTTTGAGTCATTGTGTGAGTGAATTAAAGATAAGATAGTAGCTAGTCTTTCAGTTCTGACACATTTGAAGAAGTCAGCCAACAAATAAATGAACTGTTTCTTCTCTGCTAATGAAGATACTTTCAGTAGGAGGTGGAGTTTGTGGAAGACATGATTTATGGTCTGTTAACTACTAGAAAATTTGTAATTTTAATTAAATAGGATTTTCTTTTAAATTCCCTTGCTGTGGCTCCTTTCTGTTCTGAGGTGGTTGACAGTAGTATTGTAATATACCAGAATTATTATCTAGAAATTAATGTATTTGAACTCTGTACACACAAATATCAGAGACCGTCTGTTACAGATTCATCCATAGATGCGATGCTATTTAATTTGATGCTTGATATCTTCTCCCTCTCTGCTCATTGCTAGTTTGTAAGTACTTATTTTTATTAGGAAATATCATTCTTCTGTTCCTTGCCTCGTTGCTGCATGTATGAACCAGAAGAAATTCACCATGACTCGCTGATGAGAGCACAGAGGAATAATGTTAGTCACATTCAGGAGTGCACAGCACTGTGAGTTACTCTTCTTTGTTTTACAGAGACGAACGAAATCAGTCCATCATTGTAAGTGGAGAGTCTGGGGCAGGAAAAACAGTCTCAGCTAAGTATGCCATGAGGTACTTTGCAACTGTGAGTGGTTCTGCCAGTGAAGCCAATGTTGAGGAAAAGGTCTTGGCCTCCAACCCCATCATGGAGGTAAGACAGCAGCATCCTTGGTCTTCCTACTATGGTCCCTTAAAAAACCTGCTCAAAAAATTATCCAAGCAGCACATGTCAGAAAGTCTGGGCTGTCCCAGCCACTAAAAGTAAGAAAATACTTTACCACATATTAGTAAGAAGAGAGCCACAAAAAGTAAAAAGTCAGTAAGGTAGCCATTTTAGTAAAGCCCAGATATGGAAGCATCTACTTTATTCCATAATTCTGCATTTTTAACCCACCATTGGGTTGTTGATTCTAAGAGCTGGCAGTGCTACTTCATTTTCTAAATTTCTATTCTCTTGGTTAATTGACTCGTATTTATTGGTCCTTGTACTACAAGTGTGTTCCTCGTTTGCCCCCATTTCTGAAGTTCATAGGATTCCCTGTACCCAAGCATGATGAATTTTAACATTCCTTTGCCCACATTTCATTTTCTATACTTAGTACAACCTGTTTAGCTGTAAGTTTTTATTTCTTTTCCTAGATTTGAACTATAGGCTTAAATCATGATCTTGTAAACATCTTTTTCTTGTTTCTCTGAAGCATATCATACAGCTTTAGGTTAGAAAAAGAGATTTGGTAGTTATAAATTCCTGAGAAAAGAAGAGTTACAGAAGGATGTCCTTTCAAAAGTAAAATATGTATTCAAAGTGGAAATGCTCATGTCTGCATAAAAGTGGACTGTTTGTGTGAGAATTTTGAGTAGTTCAGGATTTGTAGCTAGAGAATTATCTGTTAATATGATTTTAGTATAATCACATTTTTGTAAGTAGTCCCATTGAATGGAAAAAACTAATTCTCATTACTAATCGAGAGAAATTATTTTGAACAGGGAGAAACAAACCTTTCTTAGTAAAAATTCAAGTCAGCATTTTTTTATTCCTGTTTTTTTCCTTTGTCAAGCCTTATTTGTCACCCAAACACAAATGGAGTTTAGAACTGGCCTGGTGCACCTGTGATACCAGTGGTTTTTGCAATAATCAGTTCAGAGGTAATTGTGCCTGGTTTGCAGTGCTGTGTGTGACACTTGAGAACAGAATGTTGTGCCCCCTGCCTGCAGGGCTGCCCTCCAGAGCAGGAGGACCGCTGTCCTTGGGACCCAGAGGACAGGATGTGCTGAGGGACTTTCCGGGCTACCTGGGCTAGGTGCTCTGTGCAGAGAGAACTGGAGAAGTTTTCTGAAACAGCGGGGAGGGGGGAAGGGGAGTGTTGGTGGATGGGCAAAGGAGAGATGTATGGGCCAGAAAGACTAGTAAAGATTTTAAGCAAATATTAAGATTTTGGAAGAATTTAAGCCACAGAGTGCTGGATGCCATTGTTAATATTAGGGAAATACAATCTGTAGAGCCAGTTTTGGGATTTGGGTCAGAAAACAACAGGACTTTGCTTTGCTTCCTACCATCATTTTGACTATTTTTGGTCACAACAACAAATTCTGTGTAGTTGGCAGTTTAGTTCATTCTTAGCCCCTAATGTTACAACATCCTAGTCTAGATTGTGATGGCATCAGGAAATCCCACCTCTGCTAGGTTGGACCATATGTAAGTCTGGAATGAACCTTCTAGAATATATCTAGAATATTTTATGACCTTGCTATATTCTCATTCAAAAAATAGCTACATTGGTTTTTCTGCAAAACACATCTGTGTTGTGTTAGTAGGAGAGATTAAAATGGCCGTAGACCCTAGTTTTTACTACTCAGTTATGAAGAATTTATCTTAGTTTCTGGGGTGAACAAAAAACGATAAAGGTATCATTTATGCTTAGCTACTCCATTCTATATCATTGTGTAGTTTTTCCATAGGAATTTGGATCAAGAAAATTAGAAGACTAATTCTCAATGAGTACAAATGAGGGCATGACAGTTTGAAAGATTAAAATGGAATGTAGGATGGAGACAGGTGACAAAGGGTTTGTAGTTATAGGAAGAAGACATAGAAGAAATATTGAGTATGTGGCCTAGAAGGTTTATAACTTTAAACCTGCTCCAAGACTCTGTTTCTGTATCAGAGTCCTTTACTGCGATGTTAAGAATGGCGTGGCTGGGTCTCCAGGGATCTGAAACCCCTCCCCGGATAACGAGCATCCCGCACAGCTAGCATCACAGCCTAGTGGCTAATGGGATTTGCATGCAATCTTCTAGAAAGCAACCTCCTCATCCTCAGCACAGGCTCCTTTTGTAAAATATGAATGATGCACAGATAAGTGATTTTTTTTGCTCATTTTATCATGTTTTCTTTTTTTCCTTTTCCTCCAGGAAATGTTCATCCTAAGATGGGGGCAGGGAAAGGTTCTTGGGGGTATAGTGGGTCTTAATAGTTCTTTTACATCTTTAATAAGCATAGTTAAAGATTTTCATCTCCTTTTAGTAAATAATAACTCACTCAACACTTCACTGAAACCAGTAGTAAAATCAAGACCACAAAGCCGTTTTTCACTAACGATTTCTTGCTAATTAAAATGAAAATAGCATCAAGGAAGCTTGTTGTAAATACAGTGCTTATAAGACAGAGGGACAAAATATATTATTTATATATAGAACCTTCTTTCCTTATCAGGTTCAGAGCTTATAAGCATGTAATTCTAGTTTTGTAAAGGACCCTAGAGCTCATCTATCCTAGTCAGTTTATGCTTGGAGACACTACTGCTCTTCAGAGGATTAAATGTTGGCCAGTTGGTGGGAGGACCTGCTCTAATACCCAGGTCTTCAGACTTGTATTTCATTCGCTTTTTCTACCCATCTTTCCTCTATGTTTAAATACCTTTTACTCAAAGACAGAGGGGAGGGGTCTGTTTCAACCCTGGCCTACTCACTGTTGCTTCTTACAGGGGGTAGTATTGTTTTGCCAGCCCAGCCCCTGGGACATGCACTCTGAGTCGACAGGAGAGGGATGGCATATGCAAGGTGGGATGCGGTCAGGGTGGGAGGGGAAGCTGCAGACCCTCTTTGCCAGCTTGCTTCGTTGCTGGTAGAAGGGGCTTGGGACAGTGCCTGGCAGACACTCGCTGACTATTACTGCCTCTGCCACAATTACTACATCTTCTTCCTCTGCTCTTTGACGGAATATTCTGTGTTGAAAGAAAATCCTGCATTTATCATTTATTTCCTTTTCTAAATAAAATAAGAACAATCGGAATATATGGAAACTTTTTGATGTACTTTTATCATATTAAGAAGGGGAATTCTAAGTAAATGTGTTGTTAAATTGTCCTAGGCTACACTAGATTACTCTTATTGTTTTCCTAGGAAGTTAGCTTTCTGTCATTCTTTCCCTTTAAAATGTTCATCTGAAATATAGCAGTGTTCCCATTGCCAGAGCAAAGTAGGACAGTACCTACCCTGTATTTCTGAGAGTCAAGTGCACCTTCTTTGATTGATAAAAGAATCTGATGGGTCGAATTTTTTGTGGCTGTGTTGTTATTGCTTTCATCACTTGTGGTTTTTTTGCTTTATTAACACTCCAGAGCGTTTTCATGTCTTTCTCTCTATTGTGGTTTCAATCTACTAATCCTGATCATCTCAGGCTTTGCACAAGTAAATATAGTAATCTTACATAAATTTTTTATTAAACATTTAATGCATGCATTATATGGACACTTGTTTCTCTAATTACACCATATTTTTTGCTTTGTCTTAGAAGAAAAATTTCTAGAAGCATGTTACCTAAGTCAGAATGTAGTACATACATTACCTTAATTTTTAAAATCATATAAAAATTTAGCAGAAAGTTATGTTCTCTGAATTCTATGGCAGATGTTTTACAATTAGAGACAGCCATCAAATTCCAAGGGCAAATTTTCCTGTGTCTGGTTTCTGAAAGTGGCTTTGAATTGAATGGTGATTACTAAGATTCTGCTAATAACAGTCCAACCGGGCCTTTGTTGTCACAAGATAAGAGAATAGAAATTTTAGCTAAGGAGACTCAACACCAGAGCAGTATTTCCATGAAAATATTAATTTGTCTTAACCAGCTTATTTACATGAAAACAGACTAAGTTTTCAGGAAATGCAAACCCTAGTGTGCTTTGGCAGGCCCTAGTCCCATCCATTTCTTTCTTTGTTGACCTGAGTGTGTTCTAGCACCACAAACGGTGTGACAGTCTCCCAGCCACTGGGCTCAGGTTTGCTGTTTCTCAAGATAATTTGTGTGAGAATAAGAGGACAGATCTGAACTATTAGTCAGTGTCTGTATGGTTGGGCCTTGAGAGCAAAGCACATACTGCTGCCTGCAGGGGCAAGGTTGGTTCTGTTCTTAAAAGAATCCGTTTTAAACTGTTGTGTTACACACTGTCTTTTCTCTCCCTGAACAGACTCTGTCGATGTCATGTCATGACTTGCATTTCTAAAATACACTTTTCCCCCTTGCTTCTTAGTCCATTGGAAATGCTAAGACAACCAGGAATGATAATAGCAGCCGTTTTGGGAAATATATTGAAATTGGTTTTGATAAGAGATACCGAATCATTGGTGCCAATATGAGAACTTATCTTTTAGAGAAATCCAGAGTGGTATTCCAGGTAAGCCAACCAGGTGCACATATTTATTTGTGTTAGGTT